>BJCO01636352.1:0-13236 GCA_018326465.1 Flaveria floridana
GCATGAGAACTTCACATTACTAAGTTTGAATATATTTCTTAAACATTACATTACCAAGATTAATTCACACAACCACAAACCTATATAATCAATTCAATACGTGTTAAACAACTCATTAATGAAATATTAAACATTATAACCATAACCAAACATTTGTATTTTATTAAGTACCCAACTATTACATATATGTAAGACAATAAGGACATATTACATTAAGCTCAGAAACTAGGTACACATGTATCTACAATTATCATTATCATTCTCTTTGTTCTATGATTCACACATCTCCACCCATCTTAATTTTGAATTCTCAGATCTTAACATGAAGAGTCCTAAGATCCAAGCTCAACGAATCTGAAATATTGATTCAGTCAAATGGTATCAGAGCTGTTGGTTGCTGGGTTCATGTATTTTTCAGATCTGATTTCATCTTTAATGATGTGTTGAACAAAGAAGAAAATCAGAAAAATGAATAACAAGTGCCTATTCATCTAAATCATCATCTGTTCTTCAGCAAAATCAACAAAAATCAAGATATCTATTAGAAATGGTACGATTTGAAGATGATAAAAATTCCCTAGATTATCACTTCAAAACTCGATGCATTTGAATCATATCCAAATCAAAGACACGAAGAACATGTGTTCGAGCAGGTTACATTCAGATTCGAACAGGTTGCTTCGAAGAAGAAAATCAATAAACAAATCTGATCGTAAATCCAAACCAATCTACATGTTTCAAAGTTGATTCTTGAATCATTCTACAAAAAATTGAATCTAATGAACGATTGAAGCATGTATTGGAACATACAGATCAGAAGAAAAGAACTCACATTTAGTTAAGTATGAAATGCGGATGACATCTAACTCATCCACATTTCTTCATAAAATGTGCAAGTGTAAACAACTAATGCGGATGAAATGCAAAACATCCGCATTTCCTTGATACAAATGGAGATTTGTATCACAACAAATGCGGATGACATGCAAAACTTCCGCATTTCCTTAACACAAATGTGGTTATGTAACTTAACCAATGCGGATGACAAGCAAAGCATCCATATTTCTTTGATAACAAATGCAGATGTTACAAAAGAAATACGGATAGGTTCATCAACTGCAGATGTAAAAAAATGTGGATGTATTCATCAAATGCGGATGTGTATGCAACAAATGCGGATTCCTTGATGATGAATGCGGATGAGCTAATCAACTTATGCTACTGAGTTGGTTACTTATGTAATCCATTCAACAACAAATAAACACAAATGCAGTACTTCAAAAAACAAAAATGATGAACAGATGATGAACAGATGACAACAACAAACAAGAAAAATAGAATATCATAAATGCGAATGATTGTAACCAACAAGCACGTCCATTTTGAGCAATCAAAACAAAAGAAGAAATCAACCTTGGTTACGTAATCATTGATTTATTTAGGGATTTGTTACAACTGTGAGAAACTCTTTCTGAAGTTTATGATACTACAATCAAAGATGAACTTTTGCACCCATGTCTAACTACTGAGAGGAATAGATAGACAGACTTAAACAAGGGGACTAATGATTATCTGAAGAATGTCAGATTATGAAGTCATTTTAGAAATTCAAATGAGTTGAAGTGTTTTCAAGATTGAGTTATGTTTTTGATACAAATTATTGAAGTTCAAAGCCTCATCATATGCCTAATACATTCTCATCCTTAGACTTGTGATACGAACTCTAATCCAAAAGTGATACGACCCATATCCAATACCAAGAAGTATTCTCAAGAGATTCTAACTTTTGTCAGAAATATATTAGGAGAAGCTTAATCTGAGGGGGAGAACTACAGTGAACTGTGCTAGAGCATCACGTTGATCAAGAAAACATGTGACAGAGAAGATCTTCAAAGTTAGAGTTTGGAAAGCATTAGTTTAGGGGGAGTATTGTTGGGTTCAACAATTGGATAAACTAAAGCTTTCCAAATCACATTCACAGCCGATTGAAAATCTCATTGTACGAGTTCAGAGACCAAGTTGATAAATTGAAGAAAACAAATACACGACAAAGTCAACAAGAAAAAGTCAACATGAAGACAAAAAGAAAAGTCAAAATTAGGTTATGATCTAATAATAGTATAAATAGACCCACTAGTGCATGTTTGCAAGTGTGGTTCTTGTGTGTGTGTTTCTTATGGTGTGAATCACCATCCAAAGAGAATTCCTCCTATGAATGGGTTTGATTCCATCATTTATTTATGATTCTCATTGTAATTTGTTATCAACATCAATGAAATCATAACATTATCATTATCATTCTCTTTGTTCTATGATTCACATATCTCCACCCATCTTAATTATGACTTTTCAGATCTGAACATGATGAATCCTAAGATCCAAGCTTAACAAATTTGAAATATTAATTCAGTAAAAATATACATCTTGGTCTTATAAATCATTTTTGAAATAATTAATTATGTTTCTTTAATGGATGAACGCGTTGAACAATCAAAACTATAAATCGATTAATTAATATTATGAACTGAAAGACTAAAATCCAACTAACTGTTTTGGGGACTAAAAATTGGAATAATCCAAGTGTTTAATTCAAATTTTGGCCAATTAGAACATGGAATAAATATTCTTTAAGTACTTGGTACAATAAGGGTCAAATATGAAAGTTTGGGATGTAAAGGAACAAGACTAATGACCTGGATAGTTTGCTGTCAGAAAAATAGGACGTTTTGTTCAGGTCATAACTTGGTCATAATAAGTTTAAATGGGTCAAATATTTCATCAAAAATCAATTTGAACGAGTCCTCTAACTAACCCAAGTGGTCTTATGTCATTTTGATATCGTTTGGTCCACCAAACGTGGCAAACAAAACTGAAGGTCAAAACTAACGAATTCGAGCAGAAGTTTGGTCTATGTTCGTTGAGTCATGTCTTTCCCAAATTTTATCCATTTGAGATTATTCTTTTCCTGGAGTTTAATTAATGTCTTACCTTTCAAACGATACCTATTACTTGATGTTTTGTTACCGTTTCGATCTCCAATCAGTTTATGTAAAACGGGTGCGCAATGAACTCTACATGTTGAAATCTTTTGATAAACTTAAAAATAAGGATTTGAAAACTAAATAATCAAATAAACAATTTTTTTGTATTTAAACGTGGTTAAATGACTTTAAAAAGGATAAGCTAATAATATCTATAATTCATTGAATATGGACTAATAAATGTGCATCAAAGGGCATTAATAAAGTAATATAAATCGACAACTAATACCCTAAATGTGATGAAATTTAAAGTTTAAATCTGACACTGGACTTGTTCTATAAGTAAATCATGCTTTCATAAAATAAAAAACTTGATGGGCATTAAGGAATGGGCTACATGATTACACCCATATTGGTCATTTTTGTTCTTTACAATTTTCTGTACATGTTATACATGGAAAGTTATTTGTACTTTTAAACCTGTGAACTCATCAACATTTGTTGACTTTTTAGAGCATGTCTTTTCAGGTAATGAGGCATAGGTGCTTAGCTATGGACTATAGAATAGACCGTTCCCTTGGGATGAATAGACAATTCATGAGACTTTTGTACTTATTTTGGATTTGTTTGTTTGTTGGATTGCAATTGTTGGATTTGTATTTGGGATTGTTTTGTACTTGTGCTTGTTCGTTCCTGAATGGAACTTTGGATTATTTATGCATTTATGGTAAGACATTTTAGGATTAAGCGTACTTGACATGTGTTCCTGTGTGTCGGGCGACGTCATGACCTATTTATGGGGAATGCCTTTAGTGATTCTCTCAGACCCCCAATGTGTTTATGACGATCCTGTCCGGCACATCCTAGTGTTTTCACTTCTAGCGAGGGCGTGACAAATTGCTATCAGAGTCATTGTTTATAGATAATTAGGTGGACTATTCTACCTAGACTATAACCTAAGTACCCACATGTAGTATGCATAATAGGATTATGTGTGCACAATTATACATGTGAATGTTCTATGTGCCTTATCGGTTGTGCTGAATAGCTTGTCTTATATGTTATTTGTGATGTTTTTATTTGGAAAATCTTTGGTCGTTGTATCATCGATGTGTCAACCTTGAGAAAGCATTAGGTAAGGACATCCTCTCATTATGCGTTTGACTTTATTTGGTCTTGATTGATAAGTGCTGCCATAAGTATTCTTTTAAAGGGCCTAGGTTATTAAGCCAACATTATTATGTGTGTCTACTGGTGATACCTATATTATGAGTTGAATCTTGGGAGATGAACACATTAGCTGACATGACACCAACAGACAAGAGCTATGGCGTACTCAGGTCAGATGATTGCTTTATTGGATATTGGACTATACTAAATGGATTCATATAACTTTTCCTTACCTAAGTGAATTCTTTCTTAATCGATTCCTCTATACAACTTCGATCACTTAACCTTGGGTTAGTGACCATATACTTGATTCTCCAATCATGGATAACACTCTATACTTGATAAGATGCGTTGACTCCTCAAGGAGGAGCTTGGGGTGACCATGCAAAACAGATTACCATTATGAGTGCACACGTAATTGCAATTTGTAGTGCATGAAAAATCTGGCAAACCCTTTCGTGAGATAACGCTTGTAGTTAGTACGGATCTTCCATTCTATACATGGGACATTGGAGTTCCTGTTCTTATAATAATCAATAGTGTGGAAACACCTATCTTCGTTATTGTTGCATAAGTACAAATCAACCTGGATCCTTAATAGGAATCATACTATGACATTTCAGCCTAGTATCTATGAGATGTTGCTCCCTCTTTTGTTTTTATGATTGTGGTACTTGTTCAAAACGTACTTGGTATTGAAGAAAGTTGCAGCAGACTGATGTGACTTATTACACCTACATTACTTTATTAACTGGACTGATCATAAGACTTAAGCCTTTGGTTGTTTAGAAGTTCTAGCATTATACTTGATGGAGTAAACAGATGCCATATAACCAGTTTAGGCATTGTCCTCGGTATATCGTTGGTGTTGTGGGAACGCGGAACCCTATACATAAGCATCTTCGGTATACTAAGGATGTGCCTGAACTTGGCTATGTGTTGATCCTAGAGGATTAGAGTTGGACATGGTGGGACTGATGACATGGAAGGAAATGGTATTAGAGGCAGTATTGGTTGTACGTACACGGAGTTCATGACGTGCGAGCCAAAGGAGTACGATGGGAAAGTTGGAGCAACGGTCGTAACCAGTTACACTGAGAAAATGGGAATGGATGTAGACATCAAGATCTGTGCTGAGAATCAAAAGGTGATCTATGTTGTCTGCTCACTGGTGGGTAAAGCATGAACGTAGTAGAATACCCAAACAGTAGCTCGAGGTATGGAGGTTGCAACAGCTATGACTTTGGAAGAGTTTAAAGGATTGGTAACTGAGGAGTACTACCTTGTGGACTAGATGGAAAAGTTAGATCTTAAGTCTTGGAATCATGCAATGTAAGATCTGGTCATGATGCCCATATCTAAGAATTCCACAAGCTGGCAAAGTTGGTGCCACAAGTATGACACATAAGTCAAATAAAGTTGAGAGCACATCAGTGGGATAGTTCCACAGTCATGGAATGATGGCTGCTACTTCACCCCCAACCATTTAGAGTGCAATACTAAAGACAGGTACTTTGGTCTACGATATGGTTCATATTGGTTCTTGGAGAAAGCTAGTGAGACGTAGATAGATCGTAGGGAATCAAGTAAGCTAGTTGGTGTTAAAGTGGACAAGAAGGACAAAGTTATGAAAGAATACGTGGTTGTTTTCTAGCAATGAAGGACTATGCAGGCACTTGCCCGGGGTGTAGGGCTGGTAATTGTCGACCTGTTTATAACACGGCTAAACCTATTTAATAAAAAAATATTTTTTAATTTTTACATTTTTAAAAATAATTAAATTCAAGAGGCTAGACTTCAGTATTTCACATTCTTGGTTCATAAAAACATATAAAGAAATTATAGACATACTATAAAAGTAGTTAAACAAATCTTTTGCATGTTTAATACGTAAGCTACACGCATCATCTCTAACCTGTTAAACATGATAAGACCTATTTTGTCAGCCCTTCCAGCGTGTAATAAGTGCAATCTGCACCATCCGACTATAACGCCACATCCTGTGTGTTTCAATTTCAAGCAATTGGAGCGCTTAACAAAGGGTCTTAAGGTGGTGGTTAACCCAGCTGTGCCGATTAATGCAGTCAAATCGGAAAGAGTTCGATGTTGACATTATGAGTGTGGGAGCCAGGACATATGCAAGGTTAAATAGGGATCAAGGTCAAATGGTCAATCAAAATTAATAAAAAAACAAAACAAATATTGTCTGCAATTTGTGCAAACGTAGGGCAAGTAATATGGCAACCCTGTTCATAGAAAGGCATTCATGATTGGTGTCAATGATGTCCGACAGGACCCAGACGTAGTGACTTTGAATTTTGTAACTAAGTTGAAATTGACCCCAGCTATGAGGATACATGTTATAAAATAGGCTAATGGTAGCCTTGTAAATACTCGGGAGATTATTTAGAACTGTACTATGCTATTAGATGGTCATTCCCTTACAATAGATCTTATATGATTTTGACTTGGAAGTTCGACATGATTACAGGAATGGATTTATTGTCAAGGTAAGGGTTGAGATCATCTTCTACGAGAATATTGGTCGCATGCTGTTGCAAAATGGTGAAATAGTTGATGTACATGTAGGGGTGCTCAAAAAATCGGATATCCGAAAATACCCGAAATCCGATCCTTATCCGAATCCAAATAAATCGATCCAGATCCTTATTCGGATATTCGGATCCGATCTCATCCGAATCAGAATTCCTTATTCGGATTTCAGATATCACAATTTTTTTATTCGGGTTATTCAGATTATTCGGATATCCTATTAATCCGAATAAGACTTCAACTATGTTTCTAGCTCAATACTCATTACTCAACTATCTATTATGTTTTCAACTTAATACAAAAGAATATTTACACATTCTAGTCATAATCCTAAATAATTATGCAATAATCGATCATCGTTCTAAACTTGAGATTCTAATCTTCGGGTTCTATACAATTACCTATTATGTTTAATTTTGAATTTGCGTACAAGCCAAAAAAAATTAGTTTTATATCTTTTATTGTGATTTCCAACTTATAAAATGTTAAGAATAAAAAGTTACCAAAAAAAGAATAAAATAGTTATTTGGTTTATTCGGATTATTCAGATAAATTTGGATTATGCGGATATATCCGAATCCAATCCGAACTAAATTCGGATAGATTCTTCGGATCGGATAGAAAAATCACTATTCGGATCGGATTGGATTTCGGATAGGGTCCTGAAATTTTCAAATACGAATAATCCGTTATCCGATCCGCTGAACACCCCCACGTACATAGAGAGAGATCAGAAGAGGACAAGATGTAGATCATGAGCATAAAGGCAGAGGAATAAGAGCTAGATGACATACCTATTGTGTGAGAATTTAAGGAAGTGTTCCCGAAGGATTTGATATGATCACCTCCTTCACAACAGATGGACTTTCAGATTAACCTGTACCTAACACGATGCATGTTGCTAGGACATCTTATTGCTTAGCACCTTTGAAGGTGGAAAATTTGTCTAATCAACTTCAGGAGTTGTAGATAAGGGTTTTCTATGACCTAGTCACTCACCATGGGGAACTTGTGCTTTGTGTCAAGAAAAAGGATAGATCCTTCAACATGCGTGGACTATCAAAAGCTGAAAAAGCTAATGGGAAAGAACCATTATCCTTTGCCGAGGGTAAATGACGTATTTGATTAGCTAAAAAGTATCGACATACCTTTGAGAATATTGATCTCCGTTCATAAATAATCAATTTAGAGTACATGAGGATGACATACTGAAGAAATCATTTAGAACTCGTTACGAAGATCACGAGTAAATAGTTATGAATTTTAGGCTAACAAAGGCACATGCGGTGCTCATGGACCTGATGAATCGGATGTGTAAGCCACATCTGAATAAACTTTCATAGTGTTCATTTACGATATTTTGATTTACTTAAGGACAGGGAGGATCATGAGAAACATGTGGTGACAGTCCTGGAATTGTTAGAAAATGAGAAACTATATGCTAAGTTCTCCAAGTGTGTCATCTATACTGACCATAAGAGTTTTCAACATATTTTTCATCAAAAAATATTGAACATGAGACATAAACGTTGGATTGAGTTGTTTAGTGACTACGACTATGAAATCTGATGTCACCCGGGAAAGGTAAATATGGTTCCAGTGTGTTGAGCCATAAGAAAAGAGTCAAACCCATGTGCGTTAGGACATTAGAAATAATGGTTCATTTAGGTATTAAATCCCACATCCATGTTACTTAAAATGAGTCAATAAGGAGACCGAGGGTGCAGGATGAGGCTTTGAGAGTGCAGGACCGGTGAAGGGGATTAATGCAATAGTTTCATAGTGTTAGGAGAGTTATAAAACTTAGCAGATCAAATAGGTAACCGGTTTATGATAAAACAAAGAACATAAGTAATAGAACGGAACGAGATCACTCAAATATGATTTTCAAGAATGATGTATATTGCTCTAAGTTCTAACAAGTGTTACAAAGCTTACATGTAAAAATACAAGTACTTGAGATACTTTATACTACATCCTACAGCCGGCCATATTTTGAAGGCTTGCGGGAAACACTAATCTAGATAACAAGATCAATGTAGAGTCAAAAGACAGATTGCCTTTTGACTAGTGATTATAACATGCCATAGCTTGCATCCTTATTGATCACAAAAATGATAAAAGTACACGGTTGGAAAGTTACAAACTCAACACATTAATCTACAATTGACAAAAGCATGGACTTTTCACCAACTCATGCAAGAGGTGAGTATTCAAGGATGGCATCGGAAAGGTGTTTCAGCTTTCGTCAAAAGCATATTAGAGAATACATGCCTTTTCTGTCTTCGGAAAAAATCAATCTTGGCTCGGAAGACTTTGCCTTTGAAGTTTCAAAAGACTTCATCTTTGGTTTCAGAAGAATTGGTCTTTTGGCTTCGAAAGATTTGATACTTAACATCATTCACTGAGTTATATCAAATTTTCCAAAGTTACTTCCTTGTACTTCACATATGCATGCTGAGAGCTCTTTGGTTGCTCTATGGTTAAATCAGCCTCTAGTTGTAATCCTTACAGAGAGGTCTAGAACAAGCAGTTGGACAAAGGACAATGGAGAATTGTACTTTATTAAGTGTGCAACACCCGAAATTTTTGGAGAAAAGAGAGGCAGAAGAAGCTTTCACGCAAAAAGGCTCAATTCTCGCACGAAAGGATGTTTTCACGCAAGAAGCCTGCGAAAAGTTGACCTGGGGTATAAAAAGCTGTGAACCCCCATGTCTGGCACTCACTTATATGAAAAGTGTTGCTGCTAGAGAGAGAAGGCAACGGTTTAGAGAGAGAAAGTGAAGAAACAAGGTGTTAAGGTATGTAATTCATGTAGTAACTCGTTTTATGTACTAAGGAACGATTATTGATGAATATAACACATGGTTATGTAGTTTTCACTTGTTAAACACTTTAGGAAGGTCGTGTTTGAGCTAAGACATCATGAGGTGAGTTCCCAGTCCCCTTTTTATGCAAGTTTTCATGTTTTGGGGCTATTTTGCATACTATAACATTTGAAAATGCTTGTTTATGCCTAGAATAATGATGTTTATGATGTTAGACACGTTAGGCAGCCTTAGACGCGAAAAGTTAGAGAAATAGGCGGGAAACATGTAGTTTTCGCGTGAGTAGTTAAAGTTGTTCGTTAGAAAATTCAAATCCGCAGGTTTTACGCGAAAAAGGGGTTCTCGCGCAAAGAAGTATAGTTATCGCATGAGATGATGTTGTCGCGTGACAAGAAGTTCTCGTGCGACATGATGTTTTTGCACGAGATGATTTGGCATTTAAAAATGCAGGTTTTGAGTGATGCATTGTTATCGCGTGAGAGGCTAGGTTTTCGCGTTATTTGATGTATAAATGTGAAGGTTTTGAGTGATGCATTGTTCTCGCGCAAAATGTCAAGTTTTCACGATAGAAGATGAAATTGATATATGTAATGGTTTTGAATGACCTGCTGTGCTGTTTCAATGTGTTATCTTTCTATGATATGATAGTTTTTAAAACTATATATTATGATGTAACTTTACTTAACACATGCGAATGAATAAGTAAAGTATTATGTAATGAGAGTGAAAGATAACGATGATGACAACGGAAGTAATGAATGATGGGATCCTTGTCTCTAACCTAGTACTATAACCTGCTTCGTGCACAATGCTTGGCTTCGAGTCTGATGAAATGGCTTCATGCCTATATATTTGCTTCATGCACAATGTAGTTGCTTCGTGCATAATGTTTATGCTTTGTGAATAATGTTTATGCTTCATGCACAATGTCTATGCTTCGTGCATAATGTTTATAGGTTTGTTTACAAACCATGATAAAGTACCAGCTTCGTGCACAATGTTAGGGGTTTAGCATAAGGCACGATCCGTAAGAAAGTGAAAGATGTAATGAATGAATGTACGGAACGAATGATGATGAACGATAACGAACGATGATGAAAAGATAATAAATAATTATTATCAAGATGTATGTATGATGTGTGATCGTGTACGAAAGTAAAGGATATATGTATACGAAAGTAAATTATTTTACTTAGAAAACTAGAACTCACTCAGCGTCATTGACTTTTGTATGCATAATAGTTGGCAGGTAAAGTTTGATGCTGAGGAGGTGCAAGCATGGATGCATAAGCTACTGGGATATGTTTGAAGACTGGCATCCATATTTTGAGAAAACATATCGTGTTCATGAAACTTATAGGATGTAAAAATGAAATGATGTGATGTGTTGACATGATTTTTGTTATTAATGAAAAGTTTAACTTCCGCTGCAAATGTGTTAGGATCAAGTATTGAAAGAAATACTAACTGATAAACGTGTATACCGAATCAAATGGTGCGGAATCCTATTTGATTGGCGATCCAATCAGTGAGAACACACGTAGAATCAATTGTATATTGAAACTAAACGTTAAGAATGATTGGTAATCGATCTAGTTCGATCTATGAACTTGGAACAGGTTCTTGGAGGTCTCTGGACGGCTAGGGTACGTATGTAGGTGAAGTGATGCGTTTTTCCACAATTTAAGTGGTATTTATAGGTTAGTGTTTCTCATTCGGGCGACTGAACCACAAGTATGATTCAGTCGTGCGATTGAGCCATGCGGTTGATCCATTCACACGATTGAGTGTTCAGTCGTGCGACTGAGCCAATCTCATGTTACAATCATGCGACTGCTCCAGTCTCCTGGTTCAGTCGTGCGACTGAGTTATTCGCATGAAGTTGTTCATGCGTATGGTCCATTAGCATGGGCCATTTGCATGAGAAGTTCATATTACTAAGTTTGAATATATTTCTTAAACATTATATTACCGAGATTAATTCAAACAACCACAAACCTATATAGTTAGTCCACGAAGCGTTAAAATACTAATCAATGAAATAATAAACATTATAAGTTCAACCACACATTGTACTTCATTAAGTACCTATTCAATTACATATATCCATTCAATCAAGAGTCTTTCATTACACATATCAAACGATTACATCAGTGTAACAACATGAAAGTCATATACATTTAAGCACACTAGAACTAGAACTAAGGACATGTATACCAACAAACTCCCTCTTGGACCTAGTTCTATCTATTCTTTGACTTCCTTTGTAAACTCTGCATGTCTCTTGACTCTTTCTTCTCTTGAAACCCCAGCATGAATATCAAGTGCAAAGCATAAACGTATGACATGTTGAAACTGAAGTGCTTGCACGATATCCTGCGTATCAAAAAATAATGGCCACTTGTACAATGTATAAACATCAGCTGCAGACAAGTTTGTGAGCCACATTAGGTCAAACACCCTTATTGTCTCCACCGTCCCCTCCCGATCCAAAACTATGACGGCCTCTCCAGTGCACCAATCATAATACCACCATTTGAAATGGGGTGTTAAGTCTTGTGGCATCTCCCTCAAAGGAATACGAGACATTGTGCACGGAGGGTGCCATTTCAAAACTACTGTCGGCCTTCCAGTAGTGGGATTAACTTCAGATCTTTTGATATACCTCGTCGGTTGTTGAGGTCTGAAGTTAACCCACCTGGTGCGATACTCTCGTTTCAATGCAGCCTCGAACCATCCAGACATCTTCTTAGGGTTGGCATATAGTAGCTTTAGACGTGCCAGCTGGTTGAGCTCAAACCCGGGAAGAGTCTTTAGATCATGTGGAAATCTAAAGTGCTCGATTCCCCTCTCCCTCTTCACAGCATACACACTTAGATCCTCAAAGTATGCCCACACTATTATCTTCTCTGACACCTTGAGATGCTTCTTCACTTTGTAGAGCTTGGTGTAGGTACTTGACTTTGGTGCAGCACGCTGGGCTCGGATCTCTACAAAACAAGCCACCCATTCAACCTTTCTGATGTCCACATCGGCGTCTGAGGCTTGGGTTTGGCTTGTTGATGTTCCTGCTTCCTTTTCCATTTGATTCAGCTTCTCCACTATGTCACTGCCAAGAGTACTTCCCAAATTGGGAACCACATTTCCCTCTTGGTCAGTGTACTTTGGATAATGCTGGGCAGTGACATCCTCGATCTCTATCTCATTAATGTTGTTTAACTCGTCATCACTATTTACTTCAAAGGTTGGAGCGTCCTTGACAATCTCATCGGGATTGAGCTTAAACATTTCTGCCAGTTGCTCATCAGTAAGATCGTGAATTATTTCCCTTTCTTCAGGGGTGTAACTCACTGATCTCCTGACAATCCCTTGTAAATCAAGAATCATGGTTAGTTGAGTCTTGACCTGCTGAAGGGGAGCAGCGTCGTATTCGTCCCTCTGAAAATTTGGATCTGCTTGATTTAGACATGTAACACATTAATCATTAGTTAATAATCAAAATAGAAACACATTAAACAAAATATTAACATTATATACATTAATTTGATACAATATTCAGTTACACATGATTTTAAATAACATAAACAACTAGACATTACTCTTGTCTTGTATCATGTGCTCCTCTGCTGACGGGGCGGATGTGGAGGCACCTTGATCTTGAGCTTTCTTTGTCCTCCTTTCACTCGCAGATGTAGCACCCGCAG
>BJCO01636354.1:0-11064 GCA_018326465.1 Flaveria floridana
GAAAGCTGATAAAAAGTTTTGTTGTGTTTGGATGAAGAAAAGTGGTTATGCTTATTTGTTTATTTTAGGGGGAAATAAGAAGCTCTCTCTTCAGTAAGCAGTTTGAATTGCTTATCTAAACTGATTATTTTAAGTGGATTCAATATTACAAGGTTAAAGTGAGCTTAAGCTGCAGAAGACTATCTTATATTCTTATATGTTTAGTATCACATGTCACTTTTAGGTATTTGTAACCATTGTGCGAATTTGTATCTGTGATAATTTTTCTTGCTACACATGAGCTCTAGATATTTTGTTCCATACGACTCTATAGCAAGTGAAGGCCAAGATTGCTATTGCTAATATATATATATTCAAAGAAGATGAAAGATGCAGATGCTTTCATGCTTCTAAGAATTTTCACATTACTTGTACACACATAATATTTGATTTTAGAAGTTCTTGATAACTTGTAAAGTATATCAGGATGTCCGGTAATGTTTCCACAAGAAACGTTCACAATTCGATTTTGATGCCTACTAATTAGTTTTGTAAGGTTTTGTGCCATAAAAACCCCTTTTATGCAAAAATAAAACCCATGCATACAGCTTTTGGACGCTTGTACAATTTTGATATACCGCATGGGAAGAAGATAAGTTGTGTTATCTTGACATTTGTTATAATTATTTGACAACTTAATGCTTTTGATAGGCTTCATTTATGAAAATTATGTGGCATTTTTTTGGTGTTTCATTAAATATGAGAGTCTATGTAATTAGAGTTAATGGTCATAGTTTAGTATGCTTGGGTTTAATATTGAAATAGGGTAGCCTCTCTAAAGCAACCAATCTTTATTACATTTGTATCTTTTTTACTTCTAATATAAAAATCTTCTGGGTCCTATCAGCATTCATTTTATTGAGATGTAATTTTTCAGTCTCATCAGGAATAACTTAAGCATATGAGAGCAGTTTTTAATGCAATTTCAACTGCCTTAAGTTATGTGTATTAAGATAAATAGCATGAACAAGCATGCTAAAGTGCTAAAAACTCCTCTCGCTATTGCTTCTTTAAGAGATGATCAACATAATAATTTTTTTTTGTTTTGCCCCTGCGATTATAATCGCTGGGAACTGAGCTTAATTATCCCATCAAATTGGATGTTTTTTCCTTCCTTTCAATTGCTTACGACTGTATTATTTACCAGCAAGACTTCTGCTCATTTTACCATCTTCACTTCATTTGTTTATCACTGTCATTTCTTTGTCAAATTACTTACTAAAGGGCAAAAATGGAACTTCATGGTCTTCTTCGAACTTAAAATAATCATAAATTTAAAGTTCACTTGTTCTTCATTTGACAATAATAGATATCTCAGAATCACCACAAGCTGCAAGTTGAACATTTTTAGGGTTTTGTATAAGAGTTATCTTGTTCCAAGTCATTTTTGGAAAGAACCATTTAAATGAAGAATTTTCTGTACTTAAATCTTAGAACAGTCTTCACAAAGAAAATAAGGAGTTGAAGCAGACTAAAAACAATAAATTTCATACCATCTTCGGTTTTTGTTTGATTCTTCATCACTTTGAAGGTTGAGATGAATTGATTTTATCAGCAATTAGCATTTCATTCAATTCTTCATCACTTTGAACAGGCAAATAATAAATTTCATACCCTCTGGGTTTTAGTTTTTGAAGGTTGAGATGAACTGATTTTATCAGCAATTTGCATTTCATTTGATCCTTCATCACTTTGAACAGGCAAATAATAAATTTCATACCCTCTTCGGTTTTTCTATTTTGAAACACTGATTTGGGCTTTATATATTTTCCAATTGGGCTGGGTTTTAGCTTTTGAAAAGTTTATTGCTATTCAATGGTTGCAAACGATGGAAATGGTAAAAAAGATGAGGTAGACATTTTGAAAAAAAAATTTCTACGAAAGTATGAAGTTTACGTATTTCTTTAATGGGTCGTTTTCAGACTTAATGTGTATATCTCACATCTTTGATTTTTTCTTTAGAAACTGCTAAATCCCTGTCCATGTAACGTGGATCCTTGCAATATGTTCTCAGAGATCTGTTTTTTTCTTCTTCTTTGAGGGGTCCTGTTAAGGTTTGCACAAATGTTAAGAATGTTCATAGTTACATACCACTGAATGTATATAGTCACACCTTTGGTGGTGGGCCTGCCTTATGACATCTACAAAACCAATGAAGATCATTCTGGAAGTTTGAATTTTATTTCATTGACTTTAGAAACTTGAACATAAAAATAGGAGCATTTCTTATTATAGGTGGTTTGTGATGTGAGATTTTGTGAGTAGTAAAAAATAACTGCTTTTTATTCCCTTTTGTTGTCATATATTATAAATAAAACCTATCTAAAATGTAAAAAAGGGACATTTATACTATAAACACTTGTATATCTGGTAGAAATTTTTCTATAAATATATTTTCTTATGTGTTAGTATATAGCGACACTTAAATGTGGGGTTAGTATTTTTCTATTTATTGGTTTTAGAAAAGTGATATTTCATTTCTCTCAAATTTTCCGTAGATATCAGGTAATTATTTAAATATATTTCCTTAAGCTGAGCAAAAAAAGTCAGAAAGCTTGACCTCTTTACTTTTGTACCTTTGCTGATTTCACAAATTTAATTCTTAGAAATTGCAGGCACAGGGCCTATCGAGGACGTCATTCATGAACTCACAATTGTCACAATTAGGTCAAAATGGTCAATTAGCCATGATGCAAAACAATCTAACACAACAACCATGGTCTAAGCAAATGCCTGCCATGCCGGCGCCTAATTCTCCTTCATTTCGGCTTCAGCAACAACAAAGGCAACAAGCACTTTTGGGTCAACAACTTCCTTCTTCTCAATTGCACAATTCAATATCTATGAACCAACAACAATTATCACAAATGATTCAACAACACCAACAGCAGCAAGCCAATCAGCAACAACCAATTGGGCATCAACAGCAACAATTGCCAACTCAGCAACAACTTTTGCAGCAGCAGTCTCCAAGAATTGCAGGATCTGCTGGTCAAAAATCTCTAAGTTTGACTGGATCACAACCTGATGCAACTGGATCTGGGACCACCACGCCAGGTGGCAGTTCAAGCCAAGGGACAGAAGCCAGCAATCATCTTCTCGGTAAAAGAAAAATTCAAGATTTGGTTGCACAGGTCAGTCGAATTTTAGATTATGTATTTGGGATTATGCATTTGAATTGGGTATATCATTTTGATTCTGCATTTGAATTAGGGATATCACTTTCTAGTACTAGGAATGACTTTCTATACAACTAAATTCTAGGGTTTATTATTCTTTATTATTTTTGATCGGTTAATTTGGCACATAATGTTCACATTTAATGTTTGGTTTGGTTTTCAGGTAGATCCAAATGCAACTTTAGATCCTGAAGTTGAAGAGCTTCTTTTGATGCTTGCTGATGAATTTATCGATTCGGTGAGATTCGCTGACATAACTTTACAATGTGAACTTTGTTATTTGTGTATTGATCATGTAAAAGTGGCAAAATGGGAGGGTCGGGTATGGGGCAAAAAAAGATTTAGGTTGAAACAGTTTGTTTTTAGTATGGGTTGGGTTGACCCACAAACATTATATACCCACTTTTAAATATTGTTAAGGAGCTAAGGTTTAAATATGTTTACCAAAAAATTAAATATAATGATAATCTGATTGTTTCTTTCAAAAGAAAAAAAACGATGTTGTTGTAAGCTAAAAACTACACTTTGGGCAACTTTTAACCCGTTTCCACTTTATACACCATTGTCGAAAATCAAAATCAGAAATTCAGCATGTTAGTTGTGATTTCTATCCATCTTTTAGTCATTTAGTTTTTCACAAATTAAAAGGATGGCCATGTGCTTGGAAACCTGAAACTTAAATCTGTCTTTCTATTTGGTTTCTATTATACCAGCATCATACTTTATTTCTGTTTAGTTCTTTTCTATTGGGATTCTATTGACAAATGCTAACCTTGGAAAATTTCATGCATGTTAGGCAAATGAAAAAATGTGTTATGTAAATCTGTTATGATGCCGCGTCATTCTTGTAATATGTATTCTGTAGTTTCTTTTTAAGTAAGGTCAAGAAAAGAGAAGGCTTGTGATGACTGATTTAAATAAATAAAGAAAAGCATCTTAGGTATGATAAAATCTACATCAGAAGAAAAGTGCTCACATTTAATTATTTAAGGCAAGCCTAAACATATCAAACTCTTTGATCTTTGGGGTCCTTGTTTTGTGCTGTCAAGCCATTGTTGTTCAATGATTAAAATCCAGGTGGCAATTGGTGGTAAAATAGCCTCACCTTTGTTTGCTGAGGCACCAAATTATCATACTCAAACCTAAAAATCTGAAACATGTTTTGTTTCTCATTTATCATACATGATCCAATGCGTACTGCAGTCCTGCACACATATGTGCATACATGATTTTGATTTTGGACTTTTTGTAGGTTACTTCATTTGCAGCCACCTTGGCAAAACATCGGAAGTCTTCAATTGTAGAATCGAAAGACGTGTTGCTACACCTAGGTATGTGCTTCATCTTTACACACTGCAAGATCCCTAGACAGGCCTGAGCCCGGACCGTTCTTGGCCTGGCTTGAGAGTGGCGCAAAAAGGCCCAGTGGATCCAAAAGTAGCGTAGCGGTCCTACCATCTGATTGAAAGCCATGTAGGACTGATTGTAGTTCTAGAGTTCTTGTCCCTTGAGCACAATTCTTAAAACTTTTTTTTCCATGTAATATATGCATGTAAATTTCTGATTTTTATTGTATTATTTAATATTATTATAAAAAAATCAAATTATCTTTTACATGTAATGTAAAATTGTAAATGTAAATTCATGTACTTTTATGCATTATAAAACTAATTTGAGTTATTTTTATATATGAATAAGTTTTGTTCTTTATAAAAACAATTGTTGGAAGTTTTTTTACTTCAAATCTAATAAATTTCCAACTTCTTAATTAAAAAACGTTTTTGTAATTATCGTTTTTTAAATGTAAGAGTATATTTTTAGTTATTAGTATCTTAACAAAAAATTAGGACCAATTGAGATCACCAGTCCCAAGTAAGTCCCTTTCTCTGTTCAAAGGACCAGGCTTTAGCAACTATTTTTAGACCCTGCTAACCTGCTTTGCCTAGTTAGGCCTGGTCTTTGTGCACTCTTTTACAAATGTACCCTTACACAACAAAGAAAAGACAAAAACAGAAGATTTTTGTAATAGAAGGATAAAGTTGTCAAGACGTTAAGATTAGTTTGCAACCTTTTCATCATTACATTTATTCTATCGCGAGCTGAAATGAGCAGTCCTATATTTATTTCCACCCACTTTATGCGGTTTTTCATGCTATCAAATATATGATATCAATAACTATATATGAACATCTAAGTAGAAAATCTTGAACACCTTCGCTCTTACCTGTTACGTAACATGTGCAATTACAGAAAAGAACTACAAATTAACAATTCCTGGGTTCTCAAGTGAAGAGAGGAAACAAGAACAAAACCATGTAAGTTTTTTGTCCTATTTTATTCCTAAAGGCCAAAAAAACCACGCTGTATTAAATATTTCCCACCATCATCTATATTAGTTCTATACACATTCCACTAAACAATTAATTTCAAATGGTTGAAAATTCATTATTAGATTACTTATGCCCAATGTGTTCTTGAAACTGATTATGTATATAGATAGTATATGGGCTTGGGGGGGTTGGGTAACACGTTAGAATGGGCAATTTCTTTTGTACTGGACAAAAACAGGGGCTGGTCAGGTTGGATTGACCCACCAGCACTCTTTTTTTCGTTAATATTAAAGGTACCAATATGTTAAATCCTTTTAGTAATATATTTTAAAACATAGTGATCCTACCATTTTAAATAAAAATAATTTGCAATAAATCTTAAGCCAAACTGACTCAATTTGACATAAGTGGGTTGTAATGACTTCTAATTATTTGTATTCTAACACGCAGCCAGCAAGTGATCTCCACAAAAAGCGTCTCGAAATGGTAAGCATTATATAATATTATTCACTTTTGATAATGTAATTAACTCATTCAAATAACTAAACCATTATTAACTCAGATACAAGGACTGATGGAGAACTCATATTCTGAAGCAAATGTGAGTAATTCTAAACCGGACCCACGTAACCAGTTTGGTCCCAATCAGTTAATCAGGCCTTCCCCAAGTTCAGACCAGTTGAACCATCTTTCAAACCCTAGTCAAAATCAGCAACATAAACAAGGGTTTGATGGTTACTAGCTAAGTCCTGATGTCTGCCGGTACACCCAAATATCAGGTTTGTCAATTCGTTTCTTTTACTTTTATTCCAAAATCCAAATTACATTTTCATGTTATTCTGATTAGAGGTGAAACCTTTGACCAAGTTACTTATAAATTGGTTGATATGGGGTATATGTTTTTATCTCTAATAAAAAATGATCAGAAAAGTTGCTCAAAAGTAAACAGGTCAAAACGGTTGAACACGGTCAAAAATCACTTTTCAAAGCATAAGATCTCATATGTCATGTTTATGGAAAAAAGTTTATTATTATTAAACTAAATATGATTTTTGTGATCATTTTTGACATGCCAATCATTTAACAATATTTTGGATAAAAAGTATTTTTGATAGAATAAAAAAATTAGATCACTATTGAAATAATAAAAATATAGTTCGATTATTATTTAGAAAAATCATTATTTGCAAACTTGACCGTTTTAACCAAATGTTTTCTTAAAAGTTTGATAATTATTTTGTAAAATCATTGAGACGTTCATCTAGGTTATTTTTATTTCTAATTGGTGAGACAGGCTGAATAAGAAAATCTGCTCAAAAGAAATTGGGTCAAAATGGTCCAAAGTCAACATAAATGTTTTTATAAAAGTAAATCATTATTTAAAAAAAATCTTTGATCTGGGTTATGTTTTCTTATCAACGGGTCAAGCATAACAATCTGACTAAAAGGTCACACAAAATTGTTTTTTACACCTGCACAAATTAGATCTTCACTAACATAATTTAATTTTCCCGATCATGTTTGACACACCTATCTTTTACAAAAGAATATCAGACAAAAGGTGTTTTAGATCGACCCGAACCCGTATGGAGTGTTACCCTTCCATCTCAATGATTCTAATCTGCAAACTTAACTGTTCTGACCCGAACCTATTTCTTTACCAATTCATGTCTTGGATTTTGCAGGTGTGAAATACATGAAGTGTATAATATGGTGATAGGGGATAGTTTCAGTCAACAAACAGATGATATAAGTTATGCAGCTTAGTTTTTGATAATAACTTTTTTAATTTTCGATTTTACAAATTGTGATTTAAGCATGATTATTTATGTTAATCTATTTCATATTTTGTTATTCTTATTGCATAACATGACATGCATTTCTATATGTTTCAAAAGGGAAACCGTACTAGGCAAAGTTTGGAAGACAATATTCTAGGTTTTGTAAATGAAACGTTCTTAATTCAAATTGGCAACTATTAAAAAATCATGAAGTGGTATTTTTGTTTTGCAAATCCTGATGTTTCTGTTATTATATATATTCTAATTACCAACTTATATGTACAAGTCTTTAAGCATGGTGTACATTTTCTCAATGCAAGTACAGGTTTTACGGCGATGTAGGACTAATCATTGCATTAGCTTTGTTCTCTCTCTAATTTGCTCTGTGCAGCCATGGCAGTAACATCCTTCCTCCCCCATTGATGGTCGGCTTAAGTTCGTTGGTGGAGAGGCATCTTCGCCTTTCGATTTGGTGGAAAGGAATCCATCGATGATGAGATCCTGAAACACGGTGATGTAGAACATCACACGGTGGTGAAACTTCGGTGATGCGGCGGCAGTGGGGTTGAGGGTGATGGAGTAGGAGGAGCCGGTGCGCCTCCAGTGCCGGTGACGAGATCTTGATCTTCCGGCGAGAAGCAGCGGAAATCGTCACTTGAGCAGCAAGTTTCGCCTCTGAGTGTGATGACGTAAGCAAATCGGAGAATAACGACGAGTAAGGAAAACCAGTAAGAATCGAACCACGATGTTTCGGAAGAAGCCGTGTTTACCGCCAACGAGTTCCATCGGAAAGTTGTTTGCATGCGAGTGTGTGTGTGGAGTGCTAACGAATTGATGAAGATTGGATTGAATAAGGTCCATTCGAATTACGGTTCTGAGGTTTTTGGTGAATGTAGCAGGGAGAATAGAAATGTCAGTGCTGGCAATTGCCGACCTGTTTATAATACGACTAAGCCTGTTTAATTAAAATCAGAAGACTAGACTTCGTTATTTCATATTCTTGGTTCATAAAAACATATAAAAAATTATACAACATATGAAGTTAATCAAGGAAGAATAGAAATATCAAATGATAGGGCTGATCAGTTGGTCGGAGTGATCTCATGGGAGCATAGAGCTGTTATCTATCATAATTTCTTGGTTGGTACCATTTTATGAAGTCCATACATATTTAGTTTACATTGCCCCTTTGCCAGCCCCATATTTCAAAACCGAGACGAAAGCCAATTGCACGGTTAGCAGCTGATTTGACGATCGAATTTCAATTCAGCCGATTAAGACTATGCTCTCAAGATTTGATTCGGTTGAGTTTTTAGGTTTCAGACGTTTTACCCTTATTGGCATGTGTTTTGAACTATGTTGTTTTGAGATTTTAATGTTTTTGCATTTTGTATAAGATAGCTTTTTGTAGTATTTTACATAAAGATTAAGAGCCCTTTGATGAAGACCACCTTAAGGTCATTAGTAAATTTCATAGAACCATCGTGTCGATAGTGTAGTGTTTTCGTTAGAAAGTAATTGTGAATGGAAGAAAGCAACCTTGACTCAGTTGCACATTCTAAACCTTTGGACTTGATTAGTATATTATATGCTTCGTTATCAAAGTAAGGTCCTAATTTTGTAAAAGTTGACAATTTTCAAACTTTAAATAGCACGTATACTTTGTTGATCACGTTACGGTATAGTTCTTTGTTTGTTAGTATAGTATACTTATTTTTATCTTGCTGCATTTGCATTAGATGTTTCCATCTCTATTTTACATACAACAAATATTATCAAATTTAAGGACATTGCATGAGCATAAGCACCTAACTTTTATAAGTAACAAAAGCATAATAAGACAATAACTATAGAGAACTTATCAGGTTGGCTAAACTTCAAGTATTTTTGTATAAATAAACATCAGCATATATAAACAAATGTACTATTTCCATACATATTTTGTGAGACAGGCACTGTACTGTTTTGCAATTTAGTGTCTTTATGTCCTTTCTTTAATTTGAACCATATATATTCTCCGTTTATTATTTGCAGTAAGTTGTGGTGTATCTATTTAAAAAATTCATGATATTGTTTTTTAATTAGTTTTATTCAAGTTTTCATATATGTTATTAATGCTAATAAAAGAATACATGATACGACGTGTCAAACTACAACAATCATAGTTCTTGCTCTAACCCTTCAACCAACCTATGACCCATTATTACCTTTAAACTCAACAGAAATATTCTTGTTTTGTCGACTGATCTCCCAGTTTTAAGTACGTATTACTTGGCGATTGATCTCACATGCTATCGTACGTATGTTTGATTCTTATTTGGCTGTCCGTTACAACTTTATTCACCACGTAAAGCAAAATAATTTGGCTGCGGTAAGTGAACTTTGTGGCTGTTCAATAGTATTGTTAAAAGCCCGTGCTAACAGTATGCAATCCAACCAAAAACACCTGCAGCAAACCCGAGCCAAAAACGACAGCTCGATCTTTAAATCACCAGGTATCACAAAACTTTTGTAATCTTAACACATTTTTTAGAGATTGATTTTATTTTAAAACTCAAGGTGTATCAGGTGTCCCATTTGTTTCCAAGGAAATTATAATTTTTAACTTTATAAATAATTCAATAAAAATAGACTTATTTAGTGTTTGTGATATCATCATATTTAAATTTCTAGCCGTTTGTATGAATATGAATGTGTATGAATATGAACTATATTACTAATTTAAATGCTTTTTAGATTTTTTTTTCCTTTGAAGTTTCTTTCCCCGGTACAAGTAATCAATTAAAATGAACCTTACACAAGTAGATTTAACATGAAAAGTTCAAGTTAGCATGTAAATGGTTGAAATATTGAAAGTTTTGTATTTCTTTTATGTATGTATGGATAGATGTAATAATAAAAGATAATATTTCTTACACAATTATATATGTAGGAAAAAGAGGAGGGTAACTTTTTTTATGCTTATAAAAGTTAAGCTGTTAAATGACATATTTTATGAGCAAGCCATACAAACGAGACAATTAGATAACTCAAGTCGGGTTGAAGTTTTAGCGAGCGAGCACAAATTGACTTCTTTATTTACAAGCTGATTTTAAACAAGTTTTCGATGAATGTATATCGAGTCTAGAGCTATTTAAACGACAATAGTTTTGAGAGGTTGGCAAGATGGACCATGCCCTAAAAGAAGATGAGATTATTGCTATGAAAATTTACCATATATGGTTAAAAATTTATTTTACCTACCAAATTTGGATGATCAATTTGTACATTAGTATGCAAGTCGTGAGTGAGTGTTAATACAGTTATTAGTAGAGTAGAATTATAATATTAATAATATCTAACCTAGAAAAGTTAAGAAAGATTCTGGTATTTACATGTGTTACTATATTGTTTTTAAAAAAGATAAAATTTTAACAACCTTGGTTTTTGAATGTAAGAGCCCATGAATGGGCCCAACTAGCTAAAGCCAACATTTGAATGTAAGAGCCCATGAATGGGCCCAACTATGACGGGCTTAGGCTTACTCACCTTAATGGTCTTTTATCCATTAAACCTTAATAGGCTGTTGGGCCACTATGTTTAGATGGGCTTTGACTTGCAAATTTTAATGGGCATTTGGCCCAATGCCTTAACGGGTTTAGTATTCACTAAAACCTTAATGGGTTTTGGCTCACAAGCCATTTTAGGCTTGGTTCAATTAGATAAAAACAAAGTATAAAGCCCAACATCTATTAA
>BJCO01636355.1:0-12286 GCA_018326465.1 Flaveria floridana
AAAACGAGCAAACCAGAGATGTGGTTTTTTAAGTACTCTTAAACAAATAAAAACTAGAAAACTAGTGTTTCGGGTGACCCAGCCTGCTTTAACCCTTACTAAAAAATTACATATTTTGACCTGATAGTCTGATACCCAAGCCACGTATATTGTCACCTCTAGCAGATACACTAAGAAGTGATCAATAAAAAGCTTACATGAAAAGTGAATACTAAAAAAAAGAAACATGTACTATTGGTCAAATTAGACAGCCATAGAGTTAGATAAAAACCAAGTTAAATAATAAAATTATTTAGATAAATACGGATATAAAATTAAAAATATATATAAAAAAAAGAAAAGAAAAACCAACCTTAAATGTCATCATATTAAACAACGAAATTTTCCCGCCAGAAGCAGACATAACATATGAGTCATTCTTGGACAATGCAAAACATGGAACGGCATCTTCAGGGTTTGTATCACTAATGTCATTGGTCATCAATATACCACTTGTTGGTTGCCATAGTTGAGGTATCACATTAGCAGTAGCCTAAATAAAGTAATTAAGATGTGTCAATAAACAAAATTATGGAAGAAAAATAGAAATGAATTGATTTGGCCAATGTGCAGTTTGCAAACAAGGTTTAGAATATGGAAATTGGAATGTAATAACGACTCTATTGATTTTATTTAGTTTTTCATGATTTTTTGCCTTGGTATACAAGTACATATTTAAATATGAAATATTAATACCTTCCCAGTTGAATTGCGATCACTTCTTTGCCATTTCCATAGTTTATGGACGGCATTAGCTGCTAGAGCCAATATAGCAAGTCCTGAATTTGTGTATATCAATCTTGAAACCTGAGCATGGATAGCATTGGCAAAAAGACAAAAAGGAAAAAGTCAAACCAAATTTAACAAACATGCCATTACTGATTAATGTTAGCAAATTCAATCTTAACTTGTGTATAAGTTTAAAAAGGAAAAAAAAGAAGCTGACAAGAATATAAAAACTGAAATAAAAGTAATACCCGCATTGCTGAAGATGTATTATCAGGAAGCCTTAAGGAGCGACACTGTGTCGGTTCTGTTATTTCTGTTAGTTTCCATGTTCTAGATTTTTCCATAGCCTCATCTACAATTCTGGGCTTTACATCAATCGGGCTCCGGTTGTCACCATTCTACAAGAACAACCCACAAGAAATGATTAAACATCATGACCACAATTAGAAATAAATAATTAAAATACTGTACATGGTAATTGGGATTAACAAGTTAACAATTAACAAGTTACTATTTAACAAAAACTACAAAAAAACATGCATTGTAGATAAATTAGGGGCTTTAATTAGTTAATATCCAAAATTAGTTTAGCGACTTTTCATGTGCCTTTTACAAGTTCAGAGGCTTTAATACACCAAAATTAGGTTGAGGGACTTTTTCGTGAAAAATAGGAAAGTATATTGGTTTAGATTATTGCTCACCATAACCACCATAGAAGGCATTGGGGTAACTCTATCCATAATACTGGGTCCCACAGGTGTAGTAGCAGCAGCAGCACCACCAAACATGGTCATCATGGGAGGCTGTATATGTGTTGAGCATTCCAGTAAGACACCATAGAATTTTAATAAGATGCCATAAGCATAATCTAAGAACCATACTACCTTCACAACAGATGCCGATGCAATCCTAGAAGCATCAAAAGGTCGACTCTCCATTGTTCTTAGTAACCTAATTCCATCTTGATTGGCAAGAATTTTGATCCCGTTATCATTTGTTGATACAGCCATCAGAATCCCTTCTTTGTTAAATCTTATACGAGGAGAAGCCTGCAGATAAACATGAGACGGAAATTTCAACTCGTCTACTTATTTATAGGCCAATACGGGTTACTTTTTTATTACTAACAAGGAAACAGGTAAACTGGTTCAGTTTTCGTTTGCATAAACCTCCTGAATCATATTATTCAAAAGTATGAATTTTTAAATATAGTTTTTTGTGATCATACTTTCAAGGCTATTTTTTAAAATATTTTACAAAACATGTTTCTAGTGACCCCAACCTAACCCATCTTTTCGGTCTGCACAAATTACCCATTTTGACCCGTAGCCAGCCCTTCTTGCGCAACAATAATGGCAAATCTGGGTTATACATCTAAATGAAAGAATCTGATGAGTACCTGTAAACCACCATCCGCATCAGTGGTTGTCAATAAGTTAACATTATCCATATCCCAGAATTTAACCATAAATTCGTCACCAGCAGCAAGAAAACGATTCTTCGTGGTATCAAACTGCACAACTTCAACAGATCGTTTACCAAGACCGTTATAAGTACGTTTCACGGCTCCCTCACTTTCATTCCATTCAACAATGTAGGAATCTCCTTCTTTATTTGTTCCACATGAAAATAACCTGTTAATTGTACAAATAGCATCAGATGCATATATTAAATAACATCATTGAAAGACTATCCTGTCCATAGCCATAATAGAGCACAGGTGGCGAGATGAGCAGGTTAGGAAAGCAGGATACAGGCAATTTTGGTACAGATCAGGTCAACCAAAAACATTTTTTTCTCAGCGACATTTTATGAATAAACATTTAATAATATGAATCAAAACAGAAAAAAAAAACAACAGTCTTCGAACCTTGTTCCGTCTGCGCTATACGCCATGGTGGTGGATGAATGGCCTGGTGCGTCATAGTCCACCCTAGAACCCATATTGTCATACAACCAAGCCTTTATTTTCCCATCAGTTGCTGTAGAGAAGATAAACTGGTACATGAAAAATAAAAAATAAACAAATTAGCAGCTGCTAGAGAATGCATAGAAAAGGACTGCATATTGTTTATACAACAAATTAGAGATTGATTATACCTGAATAGTTTCCTTGAAATGTGGACATACAGAATATACAGGTGCTTCATGACCCTCAAATGTAAACTGTTTTGTCCCAGTTACTGCATCCCACACCTACAATAGGCTTCGTGTTGTTCATAAATAAATCCAATACCATAAGATATTTATAAAAAAAGAAATATGAAAAGACAAACCTTTATTAATCTATCCTCGCCACAAGTCACAATGCAAAGTTGTTTGTTTGGGTAAGAGAAAGCAAGATCATTAACACTGCCACCATGAGCCTCAATCTGTACAACCAAAACAAGTCAAATGGTGCTTCTCATATGATTCAAAAGTATTTGAAATAGAACACCAGTCACCACTTAAACTAGAAAAGTAAAAACTAAAGATTAAACAAGACAAACCTCCAAGTGGTTTCTGATCTCATCACCGCCATGATAGGAGTATATCTGCACAATGTGCTTTGAGAATGCAACACCTATATGGAAGAAAGGATAATTGTTTAGGTTAAATAAGGTAATAACACATTCTACCGCAGTACCGCGCACATTATTAAAAACAGGAAAAATATTAATATACCAAACAGTGTTCCATCAGGGCTCCAGGTTACACGATTTATTGATGCAGTACCATCGTTGGTCAAAGATGCCTATTACAAGCACAAGTCAAAAGTGAAGTTGACAATTAATTTTTACAAAGAAACACCTCTCAACAGTTTAGATACAAACCTGCAAAGGCATTGTAAAAACACTAATATCCCAAATCTTGAAATTCTTGTGAGCAAGCTTCTCCCTGCTAACTAATTCCCATATCATGATATCTCCATTTCCAGCTCCAACTAATATTAATGAAGAAAATTTATTATACCAACTTCAAGCATTTATAATTCCTTAAAACATAAGCCATAGAAGACCAGAAGTTTGATATAAGGAGAAGTAAGCACTAACCAAGAAGCAAAGTTTGCTGTACTGGATGAAAATCCATACTTTTGACTATAGACCCCTGATTTAGGGTCATCATCACAGTCTTAGGCAAATCATCAGATGAGTAAGAGCTCTGACCATGACTTTGACCCATATAACCAACAGGTAACATATTTACAGGCATGTGATTGACCTGCTAAGAACATCAGAAGTGCATCAGCATTTAGTATCCAACTGTCCACCAACTTGTAATCCAAAATTTAAATTGTTAATCCATTTCATAAAAGGAGAACCAAATAAATATTTTTCTTTCATAAGGACGTAGGAAAGTTTAGATTGATATTATCAACCAAGCATTTAACTTCTACAATGTAGGTTTACACACATGTAAAGGTTATGGAAGAACAGATTAATAACAATCAGGAAGTATAATTTCAAAAAGTGTTCAAAGGTCCTTCTTTTGAAGAAAGCAGAGAAAAGTATATCATACTTCGTCAGATATCCCAAATGTCCGTGTTCTCTTCAATGCATGTTCAGAATCAGCTGTTTGATAATCTACAGCTGGATTGTTGGTGGGAGGAGTCCTAGGTCGCTTTAACAAAGCTTCAATGTGATATAAAACAAGAAAACAGATCATATTCAGAAACATTGTACTCTGTCATGATACTATTACCACGAATACTAAATTACTATATCACATGAAGTTTGCCGAGCTGAAAATATTGCATACCAGCATTATTAGGCGGATTGAAGCCAATAGGAACTGTAGAAACTGACGGATGCGGAACAGATGGATTTGCCATCCAACCAGCAAGAGATGATGGCAGAGGTGCAGGTGCAGGCTGAAAAGGCTAGAATACAAGGGAAAAAAATGTTAAAAATTAGGTTAAAAAACTCAGTTTTAGAGTTACAACTTTACAAGACTGTAAAAAAAAGCCCATTTCACTTACACCATGAGCACCCAGAGGTGGAAAGCCTCCAGGCTTTGGTACAGAACCCATTAATGGATTAGTTACCGGCGATGGGGCCCGTGCACCATTTGGCTGTGACTGCCCACAAGAATGGTCAACAAACAGTGTTTTTATGTCCGGGTTTGGCTTCGGGTTCTTACAAAGCTGGTGTTGCCAATTCAGACTACAATATGTAATTAAATATTCATATAAAGTCATGTAATTAAAGAAGAAATGTGTAAGCTAATAAGAATAAATATGAACCTTTGGTTAATAAGTGTTCGAAGTCTTGAGTTCTTTAAGCTCGGGAAATTTAACTTGTCACGAAACAGGGGATTTGCTTCAATCAACTTCTTTAGCTCACCCAACATTATACCCCTCGCAGATTTGGTGTCTCCATATTTGGATAATTGTTCATTGTCCCTGTATGCATCTATTAATATCAAAACCTTCGACTTTTTGAAACAAAACTTGGACAAAATTAGTAACTATTACACACCTGAAGTTTTCTAGAGTCAAAAGCTGAGTTATTTCTTTAAAAAGATCTTCATTAAAAGCAGAAAACACTTTCAAATCCTTCACTAGAATTTCAACGGCTTTAGCACGGTCCTTCCTACAAATAATCAGATCATAAGAATCTAGCACCATTCTTAAAGTCAGAAAGAAATCTCAACAATAATCAGAATACAAATAACTTGAAGAGCATATGAACACACTTAATTACATTAATAAATGCAAGATAAATAGCTGATAACAAACATGTTTAAATGACTAAGACTTATACTAAAACATACTTGTCTAGGGCTTCTAAATACTTCTGCTTTCGTATCTCAAAGAAGATCTTCATCGAATATCTGTTATCGTCAACCTTTGTAAATCCAGAAAGATACTTTTCCACCTCATCCCAATCACCATTCGTCACCATTTCCTCAAAGTAACGCATATTGAAGAAAAATCCTGATTCTTGCTCCAGCCTCCACAACAAAAAACACAAACAATTGTCACTCACACAAACCCAACACGACAACCACAAGCTCAATAGAAAATTAAATAAATTACATACAAAATCTAAAACCAGAACACAAATCTAAGATTTAGCAAAATTAAATTAAACCCTACCTATGAACAGACTCCTTGAACTTCTCCTCATCTAGAAACTGAAGTATCAAAAACACAAGCTCTCTGCTCAGAGACGACATAGCTTCCCCAAAACTGCAAACAAAATAAAAACAAAAAAACAAAATAAACACACGAATTCAAACAACCACCTCCAAAACTATCAGATCGGATAATCCAAACCATCATCCACACAAAATTCAGCTAAACAAATCACCAACAAAAAGCCCTAATTCCAAACAAAAACCTAAAACTTCCAACACAATCCACACCAAAACACCAACACCGATATGCATAACCACTAGATGCGTTATCTAAAGCCACAATCATCTACAACAGATACATGATCATCAACTAGATGCGTGTGTGTGTGAAAATGCAACGATTACACCTTTTGTTACCTTTCGAATCCACCGAGGAGAAATCACAACAACAGATCGAAGGGCTTTGAATTGAATCAGAGTTTCTAGCGAGAGAATTTCATCAATTTGGCTTCTGTTTTGGGGTTTCTAGAGAGAGAAAGTTGTAGAGAGAGAAAGTGTGGAGGTGTGAAGCGAAGAACCATTGAAGACAAGATATAAATACTACGAGTGGTACGAGATGATAACGAAAGGAATTAGGGATATGATAAGTCAAATTGATTATCACTGGGAAATGATAAGCACGTTGGGTTATTGTTTGATAAGTCGTATGGGTTATTGGAGTTTAATGAATTATTTTTGTATTTATATCTGGCACGAATTTCGGGTTTCTTTTGTAAAGGTTTCTCTCTCTTTTTGGGAGGTGATCTGGTGTGGACGACCTCACGGAAGACGTTTGTTAATGTGGGCCCTACTTTCTTAAAAAGCTACGTTTGTTGACATTTAATAATTAAGTTTGGAAATGGCTTTCTTTTTCCACCCAAAAATAAAATAAAATCGTCATCGTACCCTTTTATGTTTGTAATAACATTTTGATTATTAAATTAATTGTTAGAGAAAATGACGTGATATTATGAATTACTTTACAAGTCTTCTGATATTATGAACAAACTTAAACAACGAATATGGTTAGGTATTTTTAGTTATGAAAATTATGTATTTCGTTTATTGGTTTTTATTTTTATGTATTATTATTTTATTAGTGGAAGTTGTGTTTCTTTATTTTAATATTTTGTGTGCTTTAATTCATTAATGAAAGTTACATATTTTAATTTTTTATTTAAAAAATGCTAGTGTTTTAGGGTTAGAACAATGGTGATGCAATTCTTTTAGAGTGAAATGATGTTAATCATTCAATATTAGACTTTTTAACCATTCAATATTATTATAATGCTTAACCATTCAGAGACAAATTTTTGAACTAACATTTGCTCGCGAAACAAACAGTCTGAACCATTCAGACATCTGAACCATTAAAAGGCTGATTTAAATGCTGTCAAACAGCCCCTTAGTTGCATCGGTGTTCCCGCTTTACTTGATAGAACTCGTGCTTAAGCCTCAAAACAGCTGAATGAACCCGCCTTAATAACCATTTGAATATAAACTATTCTTGCATGTTTATAATTGAGTTATTTGTATTTTTCATCCCTAAGGTTTCTTAGAATTTTGCCATTTAAGTCTAAAATATTAAATTTTATCATATGCATCCAAATGTTTCACAAAATTTCTATTTGAATATTCCATTTAACTACTCCTAATTAATAACGTTAACTTTCGTACATTATGGGTTTTTTTTGTCAAAACAATTACAAACTAAAAATCAACTCTACATAAGGGATTTTATGTGTTCAGTCCTGTTTGTTTATCACCATTGTTATTTGAATCTTCCTATTAGATAAAATAAAATATAATGATAAACACTTAAAAGTGACTCATTTTAAATTTTATAAAATTACAAACTAAAAAATCAACTCTACATAAGGGAATTTATGCATACAGTCTTGTTTGTTTATCATCATTGTTATTTGAATCTTCCTATTAGATAAAATAAAATATAATGATAAACACCTAAAAGTGACTCATTTTAAACTTTATAAAATATACACCATAAAAATATATAAATAAACAAACAAGTTATATTAATTTGTAATTGTTTTGATTAAAAACCAACCGACGTAAAAAAGTTTTATGCATTCAGTCTCTTTTGATAACTGTATTTACGATTTGATTTCATGGTAATCTTTTATTGTTATCTTGTTAATGATTTTTGATAATTCTAGTTACGATTTGATTTCATGGTAGTTTTTTTGATAACATCAAACACACACCTTTAAACCTACTATTAAATCTAAATCGATTGAACCCTTTAGACAAAAACATTTAGTAATTAAATAGTAAACATAGTTTGGATGGCTTTATATATGTGAACTAAAATTATATAATTTTATATTTACAACTAGCTTTAGTAACCAGTATGTTACACGGGTTGAATAAAATAAAATATTAATATAATAAAATTTATTAATTCTAAAATGATATTCTAAGATACGATATAAATAAAATTACGTATGAGATATGAGTATAAGTAATAGAACAATGATATAAACTTTTTAAAAATTTGTTTTTAATTTTTTTTCCAAAAAATTAAACATCTTGTTCTAAAACAAACCCTATAAAAATGTCATTTTTAAAAAAATTCTTATTACAACTACCATATTTAGTTATATATTTTTTAAAAAAATTAACTTTTTAAAAATACCAATTTTAAAATGTTTCTTATTTTTAAAATTTTTTTATGCTTTTTGAAAAATTTATTGTTTTATAAAAAAGTATATTATTAGAAATAACATTAATAAATAGGTCTCTTTCTTAATTTATTAAATCTAAAAAATATTAAATAATATTATTAGTAAGTAAGGTAGTTATTTAATAGAAAAGAAATGCGAGAAAATTTTGATGAGGATGATTATGGTGTTGCCAAGTGTTATCCAAGATACTCTTTTATTAAAGTAGGATTTAGAAAAATTCTTAATTTATTAAATTTAAAAAAGTATTAAATAATATTCTTAGTAATTAAAATAATTATTTAATAGAAGAAAGAGGCGGGAAAATTTTGATAAGGATGATTATAGTGTTGTCACGTGTCATACCAAAATATTCTTTTATTAAAGTAAGAAGATTAAAAGACGAAATATCAGGTATATTCATTTTTAAATTTTTGACACTTATATTTTTCAAAAACGTGTTTTATGATATTTTTTGAAGCACAAAATATTTCAAATAAACATATTGATTATTAGTGTTATAATTTTGCCAAAGAAGGCCAGTATCATGTGTCATGTGGTATCCGAATGCATATACGAGATGGCATTAAATTGTACTATTTATTATTATAGAATAAAACGTTTCTATCAAAATGTTCTCCTCTTAAACCCCTAATAATATAGTATTTGTAGTGTTTGAAAGATTATTTAGCAAGCTAATCTATCCTAATAATTTTTTATATTTTTGACACATGTCATTCTCACATTCACTTTTCTTATTTATTTTACCGTCTAAACTATTTATTTCATTTTAAAAAAATAATAACTAATTTTCAAATCTTTCTCTCTCTATATTATAAAATTAAGTTATTCTTGAAGCAATAATATTAAACAGACATTTTTCATCAAATAAAACCTAAGTATTTTGATTAAAAAATACACTTTTCAAAAATAAAACTTTTTAAAACTAGGTTTTTTTAAACAACAAAACTTTTTTAAAGAATGAATTTTTTTTAAAATCATTCTTTTTATAAAATAAAAGTTTTACATAAAAAGTTTTACAAAACAAACCGAGAGTTTTTAAACAACCGAAATATTGAAAAAAAATTGAACTTTTATCAAAGCAATAATTTTTTTAAAATGAAAGTTTTAGAAATAACAGAGATGGTTTATCAATTAATCAAAGTACTTACTAATACGTAATTTTAGTTATATCTTATATTAAAATAATGTTTTACAATTTATAACTCTTCATTAATAAATCCATATAATATACGGGGTTATACCCTAGTTATCTATATGTTAAAGCACTAGCTTTAGTAAACCCGTGCATTACACGGGTTGAATAAATATAATATTAATATAATAAAATTTATTAATTATAAAATGATATTCTAAGATATGATATAATTAAAATTACGTATAAGAAATGACTTAACTAACGAAACACTGATATCAACTTTTTAAAATTTTGTTTTCAATTTTTTTCAAAAAAATAAACATTTTGTTTTAAAACAAACCGTATAAAAATGTAATTTTTAAATATTTTCTTATTATATCTCCCAAATTAATTATTTTTGGTTTTAAAAAATTAATTTTTAAAAATACCACTTTTAAAATATTTTATATTTTTAAAAACGTTTTATGCGTTATAAAATTTTATTATTTTATATTAAAATTGTTTATTTAGAAATAACATTAATAAATAGATCTTTTTTTTAATTTATTAAATGTACAAAAAATGTTAAATAATATTATTAGTAATTAAAGTAATTATTTAAGATGAGAGAAAGACGGGAAAAGTTTTGTGAGAGTGATTGTTGTGCTACCACGTGACACTTCAAGTTACTCTTTTGTTAGATTAGTAAGATAAGATGTAGGAAGGAACAATAATAATAGTATTTATTTGATGGTAATCACCCCAAGAAGACTCTTTGTTTAACTAAAAGCCATCCCAAAAGATGATAAAAGTTATTGTTTTTTAACTAAAATTTATTATTTATTAACCGCCACAAATGGTGGCTAAAGGTACAATGACGAGTAAAAATCATATGGGCTTAAAAAGGTAAAAGAAATTATTAGTTTTTTATTAACAATATTGTACTTTATTTAAACATAAAAAACGCCCGTTTTTTGGTGTAATTACATAAAAAATAATATTGACTATGGTTAAAATATTACTCTAACAATTTTTTTCTATAATTTGATTTCAACCATTGATTAGAAATATTGATGGTTGATATTACTTCTTATACTATATAGTTTTAAAAAAAATTTTATTTAACCCTTCTCTAATTAGTATAAAAAATAAATAAAAGCTAATAAAACTTTAATCTCAAGTTTAACTAACCGAAGAAAGTAACGTCAAAGAAAACGTCTACAAAACCAGTGGCGAAGCTTAAACCATATCTTGGGGAGAGTAAACTATTTTAGGGGGGCGGACTTTATTTATTAAAAATTTACACCATCGGACTTCAAATTTACACCATCGAGCCGAAAATTAACATTGCTGGCGAAAAAAAGAAAGGGTTTATAAGGCTCCGTTCCCGAAACGCTTACAGTTGGTTATTCATAGCATAAAACATTTAAAACATGACAGTTTGCAAAGAAATTTAAACTTTTCATATATAAATTATAAATACATGACAAAACATTGTTCTTGTAGTTGTATCACAAAAACATGACAATTACAATCATTGTCTCAAAATCTAGAATACTAGACTTAGATCGTTCCAGTAGCTATCTCATCCATGCCTGCACTCATCAGCTGCATCATTATCTGCCAACTATTATCCACATAAAGTCAGATACGCTGGATGAGTTCTAGTTTTATAAAAAATACTTTTCCATACATTTCAAAACATTTACATTTAGTGCGTGATCATTCATCGTTACATACATACCATCATATTCATTTCTTATCATTTGTTTTGTTCATTTCCTACATTTCGGACTTTCATTATTATATTTCACTTTCATCTTGTAAGGCTCTGTTCCCGGGCACCTCACAGTTGGTCATTCATCGCACATAAAACATACAATTATTTAAAACATTGCAGCGGAAATTAACTAAAACCATTTCATATAGTTAAATGACAACTTTTACAAAGTAATACAATACCGTTAACTGTTACAAAATATTATAATTGCATTACATCATAAAAATATCATTGTTATACTAATGGATGTCATCTCAAAATGCCAAATAGCTGCCACGTGCCATCCTCAGCAACTTTTACCTGCCAACTGGGAAATACATAAAAGTCAGTATTGCTGAGTGAGTTCTAGTTTTATAAATAAAATATTTTACTTTCGATATAAACTTTCTTTACCTTCATACGTGGTCATGCATCATACTTACAGACAGAGAATATTACTTTTAACTTTCATTAACATTCATTGTTCACCATCATATTCATAGCATGTTTTCAGTTCATGCTTTTCGTTAACTTACTTTCGTTCTCATTCTTTCGTAACGTACTTATTATCATTCTTTTACTTTCGTACTTGTTTACTTTCTTTCTTTCTTTCGTACGTTACGTCATTCTTTTACATTCATATGGATTGATGAACAATACCCCGAACATTGTGCACGAAGCTGATGCTGGACCTGTGGTAATTAAACCACGAACATTATGCACGAATCTGATCCAATCACCTAGGGCAAGTCATATCTCCCATTCATTCAAACCAATCGTTCATACCTCGAACATTGTACACGAAGCTGATGCTGGACCTATGGTAATTAAACCACGAACATT
>BJCO01636356.1:0-10529 GCA_018326465.1 Flaveria floridana
TTTACACCCAAAACATACACCCACCCACATACACATTCACACACACATACGGGTAGAGACTCATTTTTATAAAAACAAGCACATATGCATTTTCTAGCCCAAAAGTTGTTCAAAACATGATTAAAAGGGGCGGGGGGGTTCTAGAACTCACCTTAGCTGCTTTCAGATTTGAACCCTTCTCTTGAGCTTTCTCGGACGTGTTTAACACCTAAAACCCACACACATACACCACCCGAACATACAATAACACCTTTAAGCATATGACCGAGGCTAGGACCATTTATAACATCATAAAACCAAGAATTCTTACCAAAAGCTTCAAATTCTCCTTCTTCTACAACTTCCGAGAGTTTTCTGCTCTCTCTCTCTCTTTCTAAAACAAAATGGGAAAAGTGTGCAGACTAGAGTGGGCGGGCATGCCCACTTTTGTACCAACTTTTTGATATTTTGTCATTTTGACACTTTTAACCCCTCTACTTGAGTTAACTTACATTTTCTCCTTTTATTAGAGTTTATTCTTTCGTTCTTATCTACTAAAAATATCCGGGTGTTACAATGAGCTTGATTTGTCAATGTTCTATCGATAGGAACTCTATTTGCAGGGTTAGTTACCATTAGAGCTGAAGTAATAGTCTTGCTTGGTCTTCTCAGCTCAAATTTTGGGTCAGGATCTCCTGTTGATAAATTATCTGTTATTCATAAACCATTCTCACAAGATTTGTTAAAATAGTTAGTAACTAAATCAAGATCAAGTATCCAGTTAGGACCAGAATCTTTCACACAGGGAGTGTGCTCATTGAAGATCACATTAGCTGATTCTTCAACTACTCTAGTTCTAAGATTGTATACTCTATAATCCTTAACTTGGGAAGAGTATCTAATAAAGTGTCCATCATCTAATTTCTCAGCAAACTTGGCTACCTGATCTTTGATATTAAAGATCGTGCAAGGACATCCAAATGATCTGAGAAAACCAATAATAGGTCACCTTTTGTGCCACGGTTCATAAAGAGTCTTACCATAAGTCTTAACTACTAAAACTTTGTTCTGCACATAGCAGGCAGTGTTAACTGCCTCTGCCTAGACGATGATGGGCAGTTTAAAGTCAGAAAACATGGTTGTTGCAGCTTCAATAAGTGTACTGTTTCTCCTCTTAGCAACACCATTTTGCTGAGGAGTCCTTGGTGCACTATATTGTCTTCTAATACCCTTTTCATCATAAAATGAGTCAAGGGTTTGGTTCTTAAATTTAGTTCCTTGATCACATCTTATGTTCTTGACCTTGTGATCACTTTGATTCTCAATTTTCAGAATAAAGTTTTTCAAGATCTCAGGAGTCTCATCCTTAGTTCTAAGGAAGAATACCCAAGTGAATCTTGTGAAATCATATGTGATCACTAAACAATATGAGGTCCTTCCTAGACTCATTACACTTATGGGGCCAAAGAGATTCATGTGTAATAAGTATAGGGGAGTAGTGATGGAGTTCTTTTCCTTTGGCTTGTGAGACACCAAGTGTTGTTTCCCTTTCAAGCATGGAACATAGTGATCCTCACTTGTAAACTCTTTCTTTGGTATTCAAGTTAATAAATCATTGTTAATTAACTTATTTATATTCTTAAAGTTTACATGGCACATTCTTTTATGCCAAAGGAAAGACTCATCATTATTTGCTTTAGACAGAAAGTAAGAAACTTCTCGTGAAGGGGATGTTTCCTTCAAATCCATCTTGTACATGTTCCTTTTTTAGGGTGATCTAAACATGATATGCTTTTGAGGAATAACCACCTCGGGCTTGAGAACAATGCACTAATACTAAGTAAAAAGCATGTTATGTGTCTGGTCATAAAATTAGAATACACTCAACAAATTATACCCAAGCTCCTTAACCAAGTTTATCTTTTCAATGTTGAGATTATCATTTGTGACCCTACCCCTTCCTGTAATGTAGCCTCCTACATCTCCTTTGAAAGCAACTGAACCTCCATCAATTCTCTCAAAATCTTGAAGCAAAGAGCCATTGCTTGTCATGTGCCTGGAACAGCCACTATTAATGATCCATACATTCCTTCTGGTCTTCAGTTGTTCCTGCATGAAAAGGAAAAAAGTTAGCTTCATTTGGAAACCCAAGCCTATTGGTCTTGGGTTTTTCAAAATGGACTAAAGACAATGCAACATCAATTGATCCTATGTTAAGACTTTGGGGATCATTTGCTATTATTAATGAAGAACTTTCAGTCACATGGTCTTCCATTATCTTCCACACCGTCTTTGAAAGATTAGACTTGACCTTCAACACTTTGGAAGTTTTAACAACTTTGGAAGTTTTGGAGACTGATGCTTCGTAAGAGTTTGCTTTCACTACAGCAAGTTTCAGTGCTTCGAAAGTATTCCTTTCTTCCGAGACCAAAAAATCTTCCGAAGGAAAGTTTTCACTTGTCTTCATTCCTATTCTGGAGCTTCCTAAAGAAAAATATTTTTCTTCTCAAGCTTCCTAAAGAAAAATATTTTTCTTCTGAAGCTTTCTTCTTCTTGCTCCTCTCAGAACTCTTTTTCTTGTTTATGTTGACAGTACTTTTAGGATTGTAGTTGCAATCCTTAGCAAGATGAGAAGTACTACCACACGTAATGCAATCCATTTGCTTTCTTTTAAGAGTCTTGTTATGTATGAAGGATTGAGTTTCATCACTTTCCATTTCCATCCCTATCTTTTCAAATATTGTAGAAAGCTTGCTAGGGTGAGTCTTGATTTTGGAGGTGGATGGTTCATGCTGTGTAGCAGTGGTACACATTTGATCAGCCTTCATTCCTTCACAGGAATAAGTTGGATATAAACTTGAACTCTTGGTACTAGAGTTAATGGTTGAATCCACAGTCTTCACCACCTCAAACCATGCAGAGATAAACACTTGTTTATACTTGGAGTTGAAAGTGGCCTTGATCTCTTGAGCTTTCTTTGACCTCCATTTGGCTGCTCGGATGAAGTTTTTCTTTTTTGACTTTGTCATGCATGGATTTGTCCTTTCCTGAGGAGAATAGTGACCCTTTTTAGGATGATCTTCATCACTCTTTAAAGATCTATCCTTCACTATCTCCTCTTCATCCTCTTCATTACTGGGGTCTATGGATGGAAGCTCATCTTGACCAATTCCACACCTAGGAGATCTTACGGACAATAGAGTATGTGGAGTAGCTATCTCACTAGATCCTAATCCCTGTTTGTTCTAATAACACACTTTGGCATGTAGGGATGAGGATATTATGTTCTTCAAGGTCTCTTCTTCAAAAACATGTCTCTTTACCTTGGCTTTACTGATCACAAGCTCAGCCTGGCACTCGGTTAACTTAGTGATAAGATCCTTAATTCGAGTCCTGTAGCTGGTATATTCACGTTTGAGAGTTGAAATGGTTTTTCTTAAGTCTTCTATTTCTAAATTATACTCATTTTCAGCTCTTTTGAAATCAGATTTTAACATGTTCAAGGACTCAAGATCAAATCTCATCTCTAAGTTATAGGACCTATATCTACTTACTTTAATAATGCATTCTATGGTACAAAGATGTTCCAATACCTTGTATTGATCAAGATCTACCATTAGTGCTTGGTTTGGAGACACATCTTCAACCTAGAAACTCTAATTAAAGTCTCCTTCTTCAAGAGCAACTGCAACTTGATCCTTCGGCTTCTCAGTGTGTGGAGTTTCCTCAGGGTAGTTTGGTTTGGGTTTTGCTTGGCTACCATTACTCTTAGGGGCATTGCACTCCCTAGCAAAGTGTCACATCTTATTACAGTTGTAACACATCATTTTGCTTTTGTCCAATCCAAACTTTCCACTGGACACATTGCTGGGAAACTTCCTCCTTGTCCTCTTGTAGAATTTCTTGGCTCTATGAGTGAGAATGGCCATGTGTTGGACTATCTCTATATACTCCAGATAATCTGGATGGATATAGTCCAAATCTTCAAGGGTGAAGAGGAATTTGCATGTTCTTTCATCATGAGACACAATGTCTTGTGATAAGCTTGTCTATTAGAACGAGCTTCCTTGGATGTAGCTCTCCCTTGGTGTCTCTGGGAAGGTGATGAAAGGATCCTTCGATGAGTTGTTAGGGTAAGAGATAAAATGGTGTTATGGTTCTTTATAATCCCTTTCAACCACATGTAGGGAAGAACTTTGCAGATTGTTGTAGTTACTAAATGGATTTTGCATGTTCATCTCCATCTGGTAGCCACTGAGGATGCCATATAACTCAGTAAGAGTAAGGGTCTTGAGGTTTTCAGTCCTCTTAATGACCACACAGTAGTGTGTCCATTGTCTAGGAAGAGAGGACATGAATTTCCTCACAATATCCCTGTTCTCCAGTTTTACTCCAACATCCACTGGAGTGTCCACAATCTCAACATACCTGAAGTATTGTTGAGTCATGGTTTCACCTATTTTGAAGGTAAAATTCTCAAATTGCTGCTTCAGGAGGTCTTTCTTGTTTTCTTTGGCTTCATTAGACCCGTCATACATCAGCTTTAGTTCATCCATAGTTGCTTGGCAGTCTTGCACTTCTTGAAGCCACTATAGATGGCAATTGGAAGAGCAGTTTGGAGGGTAGTAATGGCCTTTTGATCTACATATATTCATTCTTTATCTTCTTTAGAGTAGTCAACCACTTCTTTTAGTATCATGCCACCTCCAGCAGCAGCAGAAGAGGTGCATAGAATGTAAGGTCCTGAGGGAGACTCCCATATCTTGCTGACTTGTGACTTGATAAAGCCTTCCATTCTTAGGCACCATGTATCAAAATCATCAGGATTGATTAGTGAGGACTTTACCATGGTACAGGTTTCCATATCTGACTTAGAAGCTGCCATTTGAGATGTTAAGTGTTTTATGAAAACTGGGGAGATTTAAGACGGTGAGATCTTACAATCAAGAGCCTGGAATGCTATGATACCAATTGCAGGACCGGTTAAGGGAGGTCAATACAATCAGTCTTATGCTGAGGAGAGTGTTAGAACACTTAATAGTACAAATAGGGAACCAGGTTTAAGTAGATGTAAAGAACACAAGAATACAAGGATATAGAACCCAAGAACAATAGGATATGGTTTTCAAGAATGATGTATATTAATCTCAAGTTCTTTTACAATTGTTACAATGCATAAATAGGATACAAGACCTTGAGAAACTTTATACTACACTCTACAACCGGCTATACTTTGAAAGCCAGATAGAAACATTGATCAACAACAAGATCAAAACCTTAGACCTTTTCACAAACTCATGCAAGTTGGTGAGATTTCAGAGTTGCAGCGGAAAGTGGGAGCTTTATATAAAAGTACATCCGAGGAAAGCATATTTTCCTCTATCTTCACAAGAAATCAGTGTTTTCTTTATTTGGCTTTGGAAGACTTTGCCCTCTAAGCTTCAAAAGACTTCATCTTTTGGCTTTGGAAGATTTGGTCTTTGGATTTGGAAGATTTGGTTTTTGGCTTCGGAAGATTTTACACTTCAAATATTTTCTGTGAAGAGTGTAAAACTTCCGAAGCAACTTCTACTTTGTACATAGTGTATGCATGAAGGAAGCCTTGGGTTGCTTTGGTTGCATAAGCCTTCTTATATAACCTTACATGTATGTATATATATATATATACATATTTATATATATGTGTATATATGTAGAGTTTTATTGCAAACTAAAGAAAATTATGAAAACCTTTAAACTATATCATATCCATTCATTTGGTTTTGATCAATGGTTATAATGTTTTTAAATAAAAAATTGATGATGGTGTAATTTTATTGGACCATTCAACATTTAAGAAGAAGAGGGGTAGTCCAGTCATTTATTCATACCTAATAATTCAATAAACCTACTTCGACTCCTTATTTTAGGAGAGAGTAAATGTATAAATGACACATGTCAGGTACTGTCACATCAGAGATAACCAAAATCCATTTTGTCACTTAATGGATCTGAAATTTATCTAAAAACCCCACTAAAACTCTACTATGATCCCTAAAAAAGTTGTAGGTCTTCAAAGGTTGTCGATCTTTAAGCAGTGATATTTACATCGATTCCAAGTTGCAAAGCATACACTATCATCAACGTGTATCATCGATTCTTATTCATAGATCTCCCTCTATTATTAAAACTATATTTTAAAACTTATCTTAATATGACTATACACATGTGCAAATATAACATTTACACATGTGTAAGAGAGAATTTACATATGTGTAAAAGTGACTAACTCATGTGTTAAATAACAAAACAGTAAGTTTTAATTATAATTCTTTAAAAGTTATATTATTCATAAATCATAATTTATGGTAACATACTTTAGGTATGTTATAAACTATGATAACATACATTAGGATATATTATAATAAAGATCACTTTTCATTTTATTTGTATGATAATTGTATTTGTGTTAACTATCAATCTATGTTTATATAAACTATAATTGACGGTAGCATCAAATTATACACTTTAGGGTTAAAATGGTATTTTATAAACTAACTAGGATTTGTAAAAAACAATATTTATATAAATCTAATTATAATATATATGAAACTGTTTAGCTGTTGTTTGTATAAAACTGATTGTGATTGTATAAAAATTGTATTTTTAAAAACTTATTTTTTAAATTATCTTACAGATGTTTAACAATGACTTTTCACATTTGTATATATAATTTACATATGTGTAAAAATGAAATTACACATATGTAAAAGTGATTTACAAACATGCTAATAACTAGTTTTTAAATGTATTGTTGCACATGTTTATAGCTATTTTAAATACTCATACTGATTGCTTGTGATATATATTGTTTTTGATAATTGTTTACAACTACATTAAATTAGTTTTTATGTATTATAGTCATTTGATTATATTTTTTTAATATTTGTAACAGTTAATTTTTTCTATGTAATAAATCTATTTATTTTATTTTTAAATATACACAAAATCTGATGAGATATTAATTTGGAATATGTTTGTCATGTTTTTACTCGCGTTCTAAATCAATCTTCATCTTTTTATTCCAATTGTTATTCAATCATAATAGTTTTTTTTAATATCTCTTGATTTGTTTTAAAAAAATGCAATTGCTTAAACCTTAAATTCAATAGATGAAAAAAATTAAAAGTAACAATAGTACGAACAATCTTATTAAATAACACACCTTCCTTTTTATTTAAGGATAGTTCACGCTCATTGCAAAATAAATTTATATACTCATCCATTGACATAGATACAGGTGCATTCCCCTTCTTGCGTCGATCAGAATCCACACTAATTTTTCTACCTTTGATCAAAATTCAATTTTAACCGGGGGTTGTTGTCACACCTGCTGGTAGCGGAAATAGAAGGATGCGACGGATGGGATCGTCATAACAAAGAGAATCTCTAAAGGAATTCTCCGTTAATGGATCACGACGTTGCCCTACATAAAGAACAAGTGCTAAGAACAATCAATATCATAATATTATTTCATATATGCACAAATAATCCAAAAGTTTGAAACTAGAACAACCAATACTAGATCAATCAATATCAAATACAAATCCAATAAGAAAATAATGTTCAAAACTAATGTTCCAATATCTAATGTTTAAAAGGTAAGTTTACCTTTAAAACAACTCCAACAAAAAAGAATCATCCTAATAAACTAATTATAGTTTAAATAAAATGATATTTAGGTTGTTAGTGGTATATTTGTATGAAAAAATAGGGAATCTAATGTTGTAAAATGGCAGGATTTTAAAAAAGGGGGTAAAGAAGCAAAAATCAGTTAAGAAATATGATATTCAGTATTATTTTGTTGTTAGTTATAATGTTTAGCAGGGAAAGAAATTATGATGGTGGCTAGTACCAGTAGGCGTAAGAGGAAAAGAGGTAGGATTGAAGTTGAAAAGGAAATTCAACCCTAAAGAAAAAAACATTCGAGGATAAGAAGTGTAAGAACTATCCATTGATAATCAATAGATGCTCATCAAAACCAATGTCAAAAGTTATTACATTGCTAAACCCACAACAACATAATGTTGTTGAAAAGATGGGATTCAGTGAACTTTTGGCACTAAAGGTAGATGGAATTCCATAAAAACTAGGATCCTATGTTGTAGATGTGTTTAACAAAGATAAAATGGAGGTAGACTTGCCATGTGGAAAGATAAAGGTTGATGAGGAGGCAATTCACTTGCTTGGTATTCCTAGAGAAGGAATCCTTTTAGATAGTTTAGAGGAAGAAGATATAAGATGTTCCGAAGTAGAGGATTGGAGGAGTTCATACGGTGATTCTACATATTACCAGCAGATATAGTTGCTCGGCTAACAAATAACATCAACTACTTCAAGTTGGACTTCTTGGCTTTGTTCTTGTCGACTATGGTTGAATGTCATGCACATGGGAAATGTAAACTTAATGCCATCTACCACCTTAACAACAGATATGATGTTAGGCAGATTAATTGGTGTGCTTATGTGGTGAGCAAGCTAAAAACCAATAAAATCATGTGGGACAGGAAAAACACAAAACCATTCACAAGACCATTAACTGTGCTTACGGTATGTTACAAAAAAAATAGCTACATTCATTACATTAATGTAAGATGGTTAGGGGGAAACTTTTTTACATTACTGTAACTGTTTAGGTTCTTTAATATCTCATCAATTGTACCTAAACTTTCCACTGTCCCACTTAATTGTAGCTGTTGTACGTGCGTGGTATGAGCTGCAGGGGTATGGATGAAGATTATTCGAAACCCACTATTCAAACGTGGAATTTGGACAAGTTGAAATTAAGAGAAAAAATAGAAATAAAAAATGGTGATTTTCGTCAAGGTGGATTATTAGGAGTTTTTCCTGATGGTTGGGGAAAAGGAAAAGAACGGATCACTGTGGTAGATGGAAATGTAGCGGTTGGAGATGTTAAGGAGGTAAGAAATTAAATTTGTGGGGGAATTTTGATATAGTACTTCAAGATATAAAGGAAAATAAAGCTATTTATTAATAGTTCATATAATACTTCAAGATATTAAAATTATTGATTAATGAGAAAATTACAGGGGGGTGGGGTCGACTCGAAGAAATTATGAGGAAAACAATGATGTTGAAGACCAAACTTGAAATGGGAATATTAGAAATGCAAGGAAAAATGAGGAAATTGATGGAATTTAGAGATTAGTCTATAAATTTGAAAGTGTCTTCAACCATAAATCGAGACCACTCTACTCATTAATGAAAGGGAAGAATGATAACGAGCAGTAAAAGGATGAAAACGAACACGTGTAGGATGATTTGATATTTAAAGTTTGTATGAGCATAAATGAACAGAGACAACCATTGATAGAAAGTGAAGAAGATGATGTTATGAATGATGAACAAAACAGAAATAATGATGGTAGTTACATAACTTTATAAATATTGGATGCGAAAGTCAAAAAGATTATCACTAATAATTGTATTTGTAAAAGCAGGAAACATGTCATGCAAAGATGTACTTCACGCACGAAATACAAACGTAGAGACCGTAAATGATGAACATCCGTTCTAAATGGTATATGAGGAAAAGAGATGTGATGTGCAGGTATTTACTTTATTTATCATCTTATTACTACATTTGTGTAAGGCCCCGTTCCCGTGCACCTCACAGTTGGTCGTTCATCGCACATGAAATATACATTTGGTATATATTTATAATCATCTTAAATAAACATTTCAGCGGAAATGTTCAAAAGACACATTTCATTTCAACATAAAAGCTTGTACAATGATTACATCGTTACGGATTACAAAATGGTCATAAACAGTGACCTCTAATATAGAAATATTAGAATTTTTCATCATAAAGAAGATTCCTTAGGTAATCCTGTTTATCGAGATTACTCAAGGAATCCTGCACTTGCATGCAACATAATGCGTGGCAGCATTATCAAAAGGAGAATGCCATCCCAAAAGAGCTGAGTAGCCGCCTCATGCATCCTCAGCAACCCTACCTGTCAACTGGAAACACATAAAAAGTCAGCGTTGCTGAGTGAGTTCTAGTTTTATAATAAAACATACTTTCATTCATTAAAAACCATTCTTACATACACGCGATCACGCAACATACGTACACGTAGATAATATTATTATTATCTTTATAATTCGTTCTTTAACTTTCATTCGTCAAGCATGCAAATCTGTAAGGGTCACCTCTCTTCTCTGCCCTCATGGTTCCAACCCATGAGCCGACAAAGCATACTGTAACATACTGGTGCCCTTATGGCTCTCAGTCCATAGACCGACACCTGGTGCCCCTATGGCTCTCAGTCCATAGACCGACACCTGGTTGCCCCTATGGCTCTCCGTCCATAGACCGACAACCTTGTTGCCCCTATGGCTCTCTGTCCATAGACCGACAACACCTCTTCCGGGGTCACGTTAACCCCGCGAGTGATCGCCACCACTCCTGCTATAACAACTATCCCGTGACAGGTCACAAAGACACTGCCCCATTGTTCTTAAGGCAACTATGGCTCACTGTC
>BJCO01636357.1:0-12632 GCA_018326465.1 Flaveria floridana
TATATATATATATATATATATATATATATATATATATATATTATGAAGTGTGTATATAGTATATATTATATGATGCGTGGAGTGCATATAAATTATGAAGTGTTGATGACTTACATTATAACCGACACTGTAACCGAGCTGTGGAACGCGAAACCATACAATTCTTACTTTAAATATTTAATAATTAATGTTAATTAGTTATTAAATGAAATCCAGGTTAATTGGAACCCTCATCATTTGTGCTTGCTTTTACTCATTGTTGTGCATTTAAATTGCGTTTACAGCTCTACTTTCATACTATACTCTCTTTTAGGGGAGAGAAACATGCTTTTTTCCTTAAACTGTACGATACCTCTGCATATACTGGTTTACTATTGTGATACCAGTACACCTCATTCGTACCGTTAATATGGTATTAACAATGTTATTGTTAGTAGATCTACTGGTTTTGACAAACCCCGCCCAGGCTAGTTGCGCTAGCTTGACTGGAGGTTAAACGGGTGAATGGTTAGCCTGTTTTACTATGTTGTGGTCTAGTATTCACTGCCGGGGCATTCATTACATTATGACTGTCAGCTCAGTCGCAAAATTCATACACATGTGACTTGTTGTAGGCTAGCTACCTACTTATATGCTTTGATTACTGAAGCTGGATTTCATTACTGTTACTTACTTTTTCTGATAAACCTGTGAACTCACCAGTTTTTGTATTGATCTTATTTTCTCTCAGGTCAGTGCATAACATTCATTTCATATCTTTATTATTTACTTTTAAACTGGTTTACTGATTTATTTACATTAAATTTTACTTTATTTTGGCTTGCGCGTGTTTGCGCCATGTGATATACAAATATTTACGCTTTCGTAATTACTTTTATGTCTTCATATTTAACTCTATTTTGGGAAACTTTAATGTTAATGAACAATCATGTTTTGTAATAATTGTGTCATTTGGTGTAACTAAAGGCTAAGATCCTGGTATGTCACGCGTCTAACGGTAACACCCTGCAGGACCGGTTAAGGGATGATCAATACAATCAGTCTCATAATGAGGAGAGTGTTAGAACACTTCACAGTTCAAATAGGGAACCAAATTTAAGAACGAGATGCAAAGAACACTTGTAAACAATAAGACAGAACTCAAGAACAATATATATGGTTTTCAAGAATTTTGTATATTAATCTCAAGTTCTTTTACAAGACTTACAATGCATATGTTAAATAAAATACAAGACCCTGAGATACTTTATACTACATCTTACAACCGGCTATACTTGGAAAGCCAGTTGGAACATTGAAAGACAACAAAATCAATATAAATCCAAAAGGTAGATTGCCTTTGGACTAGTGACTATAACATGCCATAGCTCACATCCTAATATATTACAAAAATGATAAAAGTACATAAAGTAGAAAGTTACAGACTCAAGACCTCAATGTACAGTTACAAAAGCACGGATCTTTTCACCAACTAATGCAAGTTGGTGAGTCTTCAGAGTTGCAACGGAAAGTGGGTCAGCTTGATGAAAAAGTACATCCGAGAAAAGCATGTTTTCCTTTGTCTTCGGAAGAAATCAGTCTTCACTTCATTTGGCTTCAGAAGACTTTGTCTTTGAAGCTTCGAAAGACTTCATCTTTTGGCTTTGAAAGATTTTACACTTAAGAGTATTTTCTTTATAGTGTAAATCTTCTGAAGCAACTTCTACCTTGTACTAAGTGCATGCATGCAAGAAGCCTTTGGTTGCTTTGGTTGCTCTGGTTGCATCAGCCTTTATATTAAACCTTACAAACTCCCCATAGGCTTATGCTACCAAAACAGAGAAAGTTGTTCATCAGTTGGCAGTCCTCATTAGGATCAAAACCATTTCCTTCTTCATTATTTGGCCAGGATCATTCAGACTCTTATAGTGCCTTCTCATGTTATGGAGATCATCCAGAGGTAGATCAAGCATGTCTTGCTAGAAGTAGACATCTTAACCACCTTGATCTCTGATGATATACCATCTGTCTGGATTAGTATCAAAGGTCCAAGACAAGATGGGTCTTCCATCTACAAGAGGTTGTGCTTGAGTAGGAGTTAGTTGAGCAGCCTCTTGTTGCACTTCCTCAGGATGCTCTGACTCATCCTGAGGTCTAGAAGTGGATGCTTTTGTCTTATTAGATACTCTCTTTAGGGCCATCCTTTTCTTCCTCTTTAGATTATTTAACTAAGAGGGCTGGTCTTAAGTACTAGGTTGTTCTGTTGTGGCTCTCTCAGTTGGGTCCTCTTCCCTTGTAGGTTTAGAAGGAAAACGAGTAGAACCTTGTTATGGAATAGAAGATGAGGTTGGTTGAGATGAAGCTAAAGGTTCGAGTTGTGTTGTCTGTGTTGGTTCAACCTTAACCACTACCTCAGGAGGAGCTTGGCTTGGTGGAGAATGCAGGTCCACAAGCTCTCCCTTTTTAATCTTCTGCTTAATCACTCTAATATGCTCATCCATAGTGGATAGAGACATTGGACCAAGCCTCCTTCCGGAGAATCCATACAGCTTCAAGAAGCTCATCATTCTCTGCCTATCAACAGACTTCTTTTAACTCTTTTGGATGATGGCTCTTGACTTTGTAGCTTCTTCCCTTAATTTTCTCTTAGTAGCCTTTTGTTCATTGGTGAACTGTTTTTATAGCTACTTAAGATATTCAAATTCAATGTATTCATATAAGAGGGGAAGAACTGTGGATGCCTGATAGAGGATTGTGGCACTCAGGTAGTTGATCATGTTTTGTCTGTCAGCCTCTTTGTCTACCTAAGGTTGCTCAGTTGCCACAACCTCTCTCTCAGGGATTCCATGAACTAGGGAGAGAGTAGGAGCATGTTTGTATAACCTCTTTTGTCTTCTTTCTTCTTTAACTTTGAGGATAAATTCTACATCCTCTACCTCCTTCTCCTTTATCAGCTCTAAGTCTGTCCGTTCATTTAGCTTTTTTAAGGGAAGATATATGAGTTCATCAATGTTGTAATTCCTGGTTCCCAAATAGTTCAATTTGGCAGCCGTCAACTTATCATCTTGAGTGTTTGGCCTGGGGGCTGTCTTGATTGTAGCTTCCATGAAGTTTGAGGAACTAGTTGAACTCTCTCCCCTTAGCTTCCTCTTCATTTCTCTTTCCTCCTCCTTAATCTCCTTAGAGGTCATTTTCCTCTTCCCTTTATCACTCACAGGCCTTGGTGACTCAGGGTGGAGAGAGCTTTGGCCTTCATTGCTTGGGTCAACAGTCAATCTCAGGCCAGAGAGAGGTTGTGAAGCACCTTCACCAATCGGTGCCTCGCTAAGGGTAAAGGACGTTAAAGTAGTTGTTTCTATAACAATGCTCACAGGTTCTATCACTGTTCCTTCAGTCAAGGTTTCTCCTTTGAAGCTAATCTTAGGTTCGTCCTTAATATCCAGTTGACCAATGACATTGTCTGTTTGCATCTGTCTTCTTCTTTGTCTAAATTCTTTAACAATCCTGTCTTGAATTCTCTTAGCCAATATGTCAGCTTGCCTATGTTGAGTTTGGTTGGCAAGTCATATATTGACTAGAGAAAGACTGCCATAGAAGTCAAGGTCTAAAAGTTGAAGACCTCTTGCTCTCCTTGAAGTCTATGCAGTACTAGGGCTCTTCTATCAGCATCATACCTCCACCCATTATTTCTTTTGCAGCTCCATAGGGTGTGGATGACATTGTCTTTAGCATACACTCCTCAAATAGACTTTGTATAAGAAAGTCTATTTCAGTATGAATTTGAGGAGGTTGCTGAGTGTGGACAATTGTAAGTGTGGGTGGTGAATCCTTAATGTCCATACTCTGAGAAGGACTCCCAGGTTCTATGATTGTGACAACTTCCTCCCCCTTTTTGGTAGCATCACCCACTAGCATAGGTGAGTTGGAGGTTAAGTCTATCATATCCTTAGGTTCTTGTGTTCCTGATTAAGTCCTCCTGAAAGTTCTCATAGCTAGTTGTTCCTTGAGATCAAAAATTTCAAGTTGCTGATCATTGACCCTTCTTTGCAAGGTAGTCACTTGAGATTTCAAGTGACTAACCTTATATAATAAATATGTGCATGTTTATGTCAATGTTTGCACCTTTAGTCTAAGATTGCCCTCATCTTTAGTAGAAGAATCAAAAGGGGATGAGAGAATTGGACCTAAGTCTTCTTCCTCATCACCAGCTTGTTGTTCTTGGCTACTGGATTTCCCCTGCCCACTGACAACTTCAGTTAAAGTGTCAATAGGCTGTGTTGCCATGGTTGAGGTCTTAATGATGTAATCACTAGCAGAAGTGAGAGCCTATTCCATATGATCTCCTGAATAGGTTCAATAAGATCCAACTCAATTAGGGGTGGATGATGTAAGCTAGATATGGGTGACACAGGAGTACTCATTTCCCTTTGAGCAGGGAAAGAGAAGAGAGATTCATGATACTCACTGAGTGCCATATCCTCATCATCATAGAATTCAAGGCTGGGAACTAGTTGGTTTTGATCTAGAGGCTGGGGATGGTAACTTTCCCCTGAAGGTTGTTCACTAGAGTGTTGGGACTCTGAGTGAAGGCTTAAGGCTTCTTTGGTTATGAGCTCTTCAGTCGAAGCACGTGGAACCTCATGACTGATCATTTGTGAGATGGGAGTGGTTTGCTCCTCAGGAGAAGTGGGAGCTCCAATGTCCACTTTCTCCTGTACAGGTGCTGATATAGGGGCCTGCACAAGTCGAAAGACTTGTGTAGGGGTTCATTTGGATTTTCTTTGATAGGTGATGGTTATTCACAGAAGTGTGGGATGTCTTGAAGTGGAAGGTATGGATTCAACATTAGCTAGTGCTGCTAGGTTGTCAACTTGAGCAATAAGCTCTAATATTTTTTGGACCAGGGTTGTTTCTATCCCATGAGAAGCCAATAGTTGGCTTTCTCATAGTCTTGAAGATGTCGGGCTTTATCTGTCCTAATTTTAGAATATCACCTATTTCCCTGAACTGTGATCCCAGTTCATAGTTGAGAATGTTCTGGACATATCTATGGAACATATAATATTCTAAGGAGTCTAAGTTTTCAAGCAAATTATTATACACAAATTGTGAATACCTGAACTTGACCTCATGAACCATCCCATGGACTATGAAAAAGATGTCTTCTAGCATTTGGTCCCAACCTCCATGCTTGTTAGACAAGTTGTGAATAATGACATGGCGGAGATACTTCCACTGAGAGAGGACCTTTCCTTTCTTGAAGGTTTCGACTAAGAAGTCACCTTTAAAGCCCATCTGCTCAAAAAAGTAGTTTACAGTATATTTTGGAAGGATAATTCACCTTTTTCACCACCTAGATATAAATGAGAGTTAATGGAAGCTGGAGTGATGAAGATTATCCACCCTTGCACTATGGCAGACAGTGTGTTCTGTCCATCCATGGTGACCTCTTGTCAGGTCCTCCAAAAGGCCAAAAGTTGATCCTTATAGAGTGGAGGATCAATAGTGAGGGAGGTGAAGTAGTGAGACAGAGAAAGAAAGAGGCAAACCTCTGAGAAACTTGGATTTTTCTCAGAGTTTAATAGAGCAACCTGATTATGTTACCTGTAAAGCTGCATGGAAAAATCTGGTTGGTTTTTGCGGCCAAGGTTGGCCATTTGAGGTAGCTTTGAGGTGAAGTAAGGTAAGAACAAAGGCGGTGAGTGGGAATTTAGGTTTAAAAAATTTGCAGATGAAGAAGATAGTGAAATAGAGGGGAACCATTAGGTATATTTATATGGAATGGACTTGAGACAAAGTTAATGCAAAAGAATAAACTTTGAAGTCAGAATGTTAGTCCCACCTCTGAGAAAGTGCCCAAAAAGATAGTTCTCTTGTAAGTTGAAACTCTTCCGAAGGTAGTTTATCTTTGAAAGTTTTGTGAAAAACTTCCGAACCCAAATTTTGAGTTCAAAAGATATTCCTTAGCTTAGTAAGAAATGGCTTTGGAAGAAACATTACTTGAATTATTTTATCTTCCGAAGAGTATTTAGTTTCAGAAGATATTAAAACTTTAAATTTTTATTCTTAAAGAGAATAAATCTTCTGAGACATAATTGCTTTCGGAAGAAATTTGTTTCTCAAATGCATATAAGTACTTAGAAGCATATTTTGGCTTCGAAAGAAATGTAAGCATTTCTTCCAAAGGTAAATTTCTTTTGAGTAGTTATTTGATTTGAAGACTTAAAAATTCTTCCGAAGGCAATGTTAATTTCTTCCGAAAGAAAATACACTTGGTAATTTTTAAAATACTAAGGAATATCATTTGAAAAAAAATTATTCCAAGATAAACTGGGCTTATGTAGGTGATAGATTAGATAACTTAGGATACACAATTCTTTTTAGAAATAATATAGATTAAGTTCTAAGAAAATCTATTCAAGGTTAATCATCCCAATAGCTAATATAAGATATTTAAATCCCTATCATCAAAAGCCTTTATGAATAGATCAACATATTGTTCATTTATGTTAACCTTGATTAGTTTTATTAATCCATTTTCATGATTATCTCTAATTAGATGATACCTGATGTTGATGTGCTTTGTCCTTGAGTGCTGCACATGATTCTCTGTGATAGAGATAGCATTGTTGTTATCTATGTGGATGGAAGTCTTTGAAGTTATATGCATAGTCCAGCATCTGATTCCGAATCCAAAGTACTTGAGCACAGTAGCTTGTAGCAGCAATGTATTCAGCTTCAGCAGTTGATGTAGATACACAGGATTGTTTCTTGCATTGTCATAAGACTATCCTTCCCCCAAGGAATTGGCATCCCCTAGATGTGGACTTTGCAATCATGTTGCAGCCACCATAGTCACTATCTGTATAGGCAGACAGATTAAAGTTGGAATTCTTTCGATACCAAAGGCATAGCTTAGGGGCACCTTTGACATATCTAAGAATTCCTTTAACAGCAACCAGGTATGACATCTTGGGGTTTGCTTGATATCTTGTACATATGCACGTAGCAAACATGATATAAGGCCTGCTGGCGATAAGATACATGAGAGACTTAATCATAGCCCTGTAAAGATGTTCATCGACACACTCCCCCCTCAAGATCAGTCCAAGGGAGTGGTTTTTGGCTATGGGTGTCTTTGCAACCTTACATTCAATCATGTTGAATCTTGTAAGTATGTCCTATACATACTTTCACTGACTTATGAAGATGTCATTGTCAACTTGCTTTACTTGAATTCTTAGAAAGAAATTGAGTTCCCCCATGGCACTCATTTCAAATCTATTCTTCATCAGCTTCTCAAAGTCTTTACAGAGCTTTGGATTAGTTGACCCAAAGATAATTTCATCTACATATACTTGAACCAGCATCAAGTCATTCCCTATTCCTTTGATAAAGAGAGTTCCATCTATAGAACCCCTCTTGTATCCTTGCTAACAGATATACTAAGATCATGTCTCATACCACTTCCTTGGAGCTTTGTGTAGCCCATAATGAGCTTTATCAAGCTTACAGACATAATCTGGAGGATCTGGGTCTGCAAAGCCAGGTGATTGTTTGACATACACCTCATTCATCAATCACCCTATATAAAAATGCACACTTGACATCAAGTTGGTAGACCTTGAAGTCCTTGGATGTCGTAAATGCCAAGAATATTCTAACAGCTTCAAGTCTTGCTACAGGAGCAAAGACATCAGTGTAATCAATTCCTTCTTCTTGTGTGTACCCTTGAACAACCAGTCTTGCCTTGTTCTTTATGACAAGTCCTCTATCATCTTTCTTATTCCTAAACTTTCACTCGGTTCCTATGATAGCTTTCCCTTAAGGAAGAGGGAACATGCTCCAAACCTTTTGTCTTTTAAATTAAAGCAGCTCCTATTGCATTGCTTTAATCCAACTTCCATCCTTCAAAGCCTCATCAACTTTCTTTGGCTCTATCTGGGACATGAAACAAGAAACTGAATTCTGGAACCTAAGGATGGTAGGTTGAGATTGAAGCTTACAGAACTCGTTCTCACGAGTTGGCTACCCTGTGTCCTACCATGATCAACCCAGCTTACAAACCGGTTGAGAGGTACATTGATGGTCTGGTATCAGAGATATAAAGCAAGGTCACCACTGCTAGACTAACTACTATTCAAGAGGCTATCCTACTTGCATACAAGCTAACGGATCAGGCTGTCACACAGGGCAAGCTGCCCTCGCATGGTGGTGCATCCAGTTCTAATGACAATAAGAGAAAATGGGAACCTTCTGCCAATGGAAAACAATCTTCATCCTCCATTCCCTAGCAACAAAAAAACAAGAAATTCAACCAAGCACAACCTACTCAAGACCCAGGTAGTTCTAGTGGATACTATGAGTACCTTCCAAAATGAAACAAATGTAAGTTCCATCACAACAGGCAATGCATGAAAAACACTTGTGAGAGGTGTGGATGGTTTAGGCATGCTGCCAAGAATTGCAAGGTAAACCTCTTAGCAAAAGCACCTCAGCAGCAGCAACAAAAAACAATAATCAGACTGGGTGTTATGAATGTAAGCAACCTACTCACTTTAAGAGTGAATGCCCAAAGCTTAAGAGAAATGGTAACAATGGTGCTATTGATAAACCAAAGGACAAAAATGGTGGCGGAAGCGACAATGGAAAAGCATATCTTTCGTCATTGGCTCAGGTGAGTCTTGAAGTGACCCTACTGTAGTGTCTGGTAGATTCACTATAAATGGTTGTTATGCCTCTATTTTATTTGACTCTAGTACTGATAAGAGTTATTTTTCCAATAAGTTTAATAAAGTACTAGGGGTAGTATCTACTGATTTGAATTCTGAATACGCCCTAGAAATGGCTGATGGTAGGACGATAACAACTACCCAAGTATTCAGCAACTGTAAGCTAGGCTTATCTGGACGCACCTTTAATATAGACCTTATTCTTGTCACACTCGATAGTTTTGACATGGTAGTTGGGATATATTGGCTATCCAAGAATTGCAAGGAGAAACTGATCAAGTTACCCATCTCGGATGATGAGATTCTTACGGTTGAAGGTGACAAGATTGGTGTTGTGGTCGGCATCATCTCGTATCTAAAGGTCCAGAAATGTCTTAGGAAATGGCATTTTGCTTTACCGGCACTAGTTACAAAAAAGAAGGTGGATAAAAAGCGTATCGAAGATATTCCAGTTGTCAGAGACTTTCTGGAAGTATTTCCCGAAGACTTACCCGGCCTTCCTCTGCACAGGCAGGTAGAATTCCAGATTAAGTTAGCACCTGGAGCAGCTCTGATCGCTCGGGCGCCGTACCGTTTGCCACCAAAATAACTACAAGAGTTGTCTAAGCAATTGCAGGAATTGATAGACAAGGAATTCATACATCCCAGCTCTTCATCCTGGGGAGTTCCAGTGCTTTTTTTGAAAAAGAAAGATGGAACCTTCAGAATGTGTATTGACTACCGGGAGCTGAACAAGGTGATAATCAAGAACAGATATCCACTCCCGCGCATTGATGACCTGTTTGACCAGTTACAAGGATCAAGCCACTATTCCAAGATTGATTTGAGATCAGGTTATCATCAGTTACGGGTTCGGGAGGAAGATGTCTCGAAGACGGCATTTCGGACTCGCTGTGGGCACTATCAGTTTGCGGTAATGCCTTTTGGACTAACCAATGCCCTAGTAGTTTTCATGGACCTCATGAACCGTGTTTGCAAGCCTTATTTGGATTAAAGAGGTATACATGTAGATCCTTCAAAGATTAAAGAGATCAAGGATTGACCGACACCGAAAACTCCTACTGAGGTGTGACAATTCCTTGGTTTGGTGGGCTATTACAGATGATTTATCAAAGGATTCTCACAATTGGCACAACCTTTGACTGCCCTAACTCATAAGGTAAACCATCTGCAGCATGCCGATCCTATCTTTACCAAAAGGAACTAATTACTTCGTTGTTTACTGTGATGCATCCATCCAGGGTTTGGGATGTGTATTAATACAACGCAATAATGTCATAGCTTATGCATCTAGACAGCTCAAGGTGCATGAGAAGAACTATACAACGCATGATCTGGAACTAGGAGTTGTAGTGTTTGCCTTGATGATCTGGAGGCACTACTTATATGGAACCAAGTGCACGATCTATACAGATCACAAGAGCCTCCAACACATATATGATTAAAAAGAGCTGAATATGCGGCAACGACGGTGGCTAAAATTGCTTAATGATTACGACTGTGCAATCAACTACCACCCGGTAAGGCTAATGTGGTAGCCGAAGCCCTCAATAGAAAGGAAACACCCAACCTCGTCGGGTGCACGCATTTCAAATGATCATCCACTTCGATATGCCAGTGCAAATCAAGGCTGCTCAATTTGAGGCCTTGAAAGTTGAAAATCTGAAGGTAGAATCCATACGAGGGCATGGATAAACAATTAGGGATCAAGACTGATGGAATCCATTATTTCATGGAATGGATCTGGGTACTACAATATGGGAATTTACAAGAACTGGTAATGGATAAAGCCCATAAGTCACATTACTCAATTCATCCGGGTTCAGACAAGATATACCAGGATCTGAAGGAGTTTTACTAGTGACCTAACATGAAATCTGAAATTGCCACTTACATGTCTAAGTGTTTAACTTGTTCAAAGGTTAAAGTGGAATATTAGAAACCGTAAGGTCTACTTCAACAACCGGAGATTCCAATGTGAAAATAGGAGAATATCCCTATGGATTTCATTACCAAGTTACCTCGTTCACAGACTGGAAATGATACCATTTGGGTGATAGTGGATCGTTTGACCAAGTCCACATATTTTTCGGCCATTCGTGAGACCTACAAAATGGATAAACTAGTACAGATTTGTTTGAAAGAAATTATGTCATGACATGGCGTGCCACTCTCAATCATCTCTGATCGTGACGCGTGATTCACTTCTCACTTTTGGAAGTCACTATAGAAGTCATTAGGCACTCGTCTGGACATGAGCACAGCTTATCATCCATAGACAGATGGTCAGACATAACGCACAATTTAAACCTTAGAGGGTATGCTTAAGTCGTGTGTTATTGACTTTGGAAATAGTTGGGAAACCCATCTACCTTTGGTTGAATTCTCTTACAATAACAATTATCATACGAGCACCAAAGCCGCACCATTTGAGGTACTTTATGGTAGAAGTGTAGATCATCACTCTATGGGACTGAAGTCGATGATAGTCAATTAACTAGTCCTGAACTTATCCATGAAACTATAGAGAAGATTGTTCAGATTCGTAACCGTATGGCGGCAACTCGTGATTGTCAGAAAATTTATGCAGATCAAAATAGAAAACCTTTAGAATTTCAAGTCGGTGACAAGGTGTTGTTAAAGGTTTCACCTTGGAAGGGCGTAGTATGCTTTGGAAAGCGTAGAAAGCTAAATCCTAGATACGTTAGACCGTTTGAGATTGTCAAGAGGATCGGTCTAGTGGCTTATCAGCTAGACTTACCTACAGAACTTGATGGTGTTCACAACGTGTTCCATGTTTCCAATTTGAAGAAGTGTCTAGCCGGTGAATCACTCATCATTCCATTAGATGAAGTGGAGATTGATGAACAACTACTTTTCATTGAAGAACCATTTGAGATTATGGATCAAAAAGTTAGGACCTTAAAGCGTATCAAGATTCCTATTGTACGCGTTAGATGGAACTCAAAGCCTGGACTAGAATTTTCTTGGGAGCGTGAAGATCAAATGAAAAAGAAGTACCCGTAGTTGTTCAAAGATCCGACATCTACTTCTTAAGGTATCCTTCTTACGATATATTTTCTTTAAATTTCGAGACGAAATTCCCATCAACAAGGGGATGATGTCACAACCCTCGTGACTCCGTCATGAAACCATATAATCTTATTTTTAAATGGTTTCTAAGGTCCTCAGAAAATGTTCTTTGTACATTACATATCTCTGAATCTAGTGTTCTTCGTGAACTATATGTTCCAATTTTTAGGATAAAAATTCCTTCAACAAGGGGATGATATGACACTCCGTATTTTTAGGTTAACATCATGTCCGTTACCTGACTTTCCTCCGCTACTTTAATTATTTAATATCGTTTATTAAAGAAAAATGATTATAATTATTATTACCTAACTTTAATTTAACCTTGAACTAACTAAAAATTAATTATAATCCTAATGCTTAAAGTATACAAACTTGGGGGACTAAATTGGAATTCTATCATTCATATATTTGCACAAATCGTAACTGATTCCCCCATCAACCATCTCTTTCTTCCTGGAAACCCTAAACCCTCCGTGAAAGTCTTGCATCGATGCCTTCCTGTGCACGGTCAGGCAATTTCGACAACCCCTCTACCCCAGTTATCCCCTTTCGGCATCCTATAGTGCACCGGTGATCATGAAAGGAAATTGAACTAGTTTCACTCAGTACGATTTCTTCTTGTTTTGCACCTGTATTAGTTATTGTTCTGGCTTGGTTGCGTGAAGTATGGTTTGTTTCGGTTGTCGTATATGTTTGATTCGTATTGTTTAGAGTTCGTGGGGGTATGTTTATTCTCGTATATGTATGGCACCATGCGTGCGTATGTTTTCTTTGTGTGTGTGCTCGGTTGGGTGTTATGTAGGATGATTTTGTTTGAGTGGTGGT
>BJCO01636358.1:0-10076 GCA_018326465.1 Flaveria floridana
GACTTAGACTCAACCCCGAGACCATGGCATTGTTTGTGTGACCGGAATTTATGACTTTGACAATTTGATATCATGACAATTTAAATTTATGTTGAACATGTAAACATTTAGGGCTGGATCTGTTTCTAGCCCGGTGTCTTTTAAAACTTTTAATGCCATGTGATGTTCTCTCCCTTTGAGCTCTTATAATGGTTTGTTTCCGCTGCCATATATGTTGTTGCTAATCTGTGACGTCCCACCCTACCTGGGCCCGGGGGTGTGACAGAAACCCAAATTTTGAAGAGATTCGCCCCCCCCGGTGATGTGGTTGGCTCCTCTTTTTACCTTGAAAAGATAATTTGATTAACTAGCTACACACTCCAATCTCTTCTCTTTCTTACATGCAAAAAAGACCAAAAGAAAACTCTCTCATTCTTGAAGGATTCTCGGCTGGAATAGGGTTTCTAGTAGCTTTCCTTTTATTTTTGGTGTTCAAATCCTAGCAACACAAGTGCTGACTTGAAGCTTGAGGGTATGGAAGCTTGAGGACACCTATCCTTGGTGTTTTGGTCGTTCAAGAACATCATCATCTCCCTCATATCTCATGGTTTTGAGCAGTCCCTGAAAGGTAGTTTCATGGATGTTATTTTGGTTGTTGTTTCATCTTGATAGCTAGTTCATTCATATATGATTGATCCTATGATATTGGGTTTGTTGATGATATAAAATATACCTTAATTTAAGTTCCTAAAACATATATATTGAGGTATGATTCCGCTGCATTTCATGTTTAAATGATTAAACAACTTTGATATTGAGTCCAACAAACCCAACAATCTCGATCTTAAATCTATTTTACAAAAAATAGCTGGCACCTTGGAGTTGGTCAAATAGGTCATCGATTCCCGAAAGAGTTTAACAGTTCTTTATTATGAGTTTGTTCAGATCCCGATAATCGATGCACATTTGTAGGGTTCCATCCTTCTTCTTAACAAATAGCATAGGAGCAGTCTACGGAGAAACGCTTGGTCGTATAAATCCCTTGTCTAGCAACTCTTGCATTTGTAGCATTAGCTCCTTCATCTCGGGTGCAGCAAGTCGTTAAGGTGCCTTGGCCACTAGTCTAGCACCAGGCCCTAGGTCTATTGGAACTCAACCTGTCTAGTTAGAGGAAGTCCTAGTAGATCCTCGGGAAATACTTCCGTGTACTCAGACACCACCGCTATATCTTCAATTTTATTTTTTTCTTTAGTTTTCATCACATAGACAATGAAAGCTGAGCATCCATTGTTGAGACTTTTGGTAGCCATTAGGTGGGATATCATAGGAAATAGCATGTCACTCCTTTCAAATCAGTGTCTTCCCGTTATTTAAAGGTATCTTAAGTAAACGTTCATCACACATGATTTCATGCTTATTTTAAGCTAACCAATCCATTCCCAAGACTACATCAAAACCTCCTAATGTTATAAGCATCAAGTCTATCTTAAATGGGTTACCTTCTAGTTCCATATTGCAGTCTTTGATAATTTCATTAGTTTCTAAAAAGTTACCGTCGGCTAATTCCACAGTATACGCATTGGTTAGGGTAGGGGCTTCCCAATCAATCAAATACCTAAATTTAGTGGAAATAAAACTACCTGTTGCTCCAATATCAAATAGAATAGTAGTAGGATGGTTGTTTATGAGAAACGCACCGTTAACCACAACTGGTTCCTTACGAGCATCGTTTGGATCCATCACGAATGCTCTTCCCTTGGGTATGTTAGGTCTAGTATCTTTGTCTCTTGCTAGCTTGGCGCATTTGTTCCTCATATGTCATGGATCATCATACTTGTGACATTGATTTCCAGGTTCGTAAATACAGTCCTTAATGAGATGACAAGTTTGTTTACACTAAAATAAGGCTTTGGGCTGCACTCCTTGATGATGTAGCTTGCACTTATTGCAAAAGGGACTTGTGCCTAAGTATAACCTCCGAGCCTTTCCACCATGATCATTACGCCTTACACCTTCACCTGATTTCTTACTTGAGCTGCTACTACTGCCAACCACCATCCCAGCATCAAACAACTTCCTCTTCTCATCTGCCTTCTTCTCGTCCTCGGTCTTCCCGTGCTCGGTCCAACCAGCCCTAACTAGGTCATCAATTAGGCTCCTGGTGAAATCAACTGTAGCTTTTAAGGTTGTGGGCCTGGATGACCGAACCATGCCTCTAACCCTGGGATGTAATCCCCAGATGAAATAGGCTACACCTTTGGCTACTTGCATCACTAGGTGAGGCACCAATCAATAAAAATCCATGAAATGGTTGATGTACTCGTTATAGTTTGAGCCTTTCATTCCAAGCTCAAAAATTCAGCCTCAAGTTTGTCCAGTTGGTTGATCGGGCAGTACTTGTTGGTGATTAGTTCTCTGTATTCAGCCTAATGTATTCGGCCTGCAGTATTCCTGCCTCATGGCTGAATGATGGTATTCTACTATTCTAGTGTTGGTCCCTTGAGTGAATGTGAAGCAAACTTTACTATTTGCTCAAGCTTGCATTCAGTGATGTCTAACACGACTTTAATTTCGTCTAGCCATCGGTAGGTCTCAATTGCACCCTCTGTGCCACAGAAATCCTTTGGTGTGCAAGCCATGAAAGTTTTGTAGGAACACTTATTCTTTATCTCCTTAGTGTCATTATTGTTTCGTTCATCATTCCCAGTTACATCGTTTCCAGTTACATTTCCTCAGTCTGCGTTGATCTGGGCGATAATGGTTGGAATGGCATTAGCAATTTGCTGCGCTACCAGGTTAGAAGTCCTCTCATCATTCTCGTGGTTGAAATTCTCTCCACATGGTGTTTCTGGAGGAGTAGGTGGTTGATTTCCACCTTGATTTCTAGTTCGTCTAGTTTCCTCATTTCTACCCCTGGTTGCTCCTATCATTCCACCACGACTCCTCGTCTAGGTGGCATTCTGGTGTCATCATAGATAAACTTATTTAGTATCTCATAAATTTGGTTTCAAGTATCCCATTACATCGAATTTACTCTTATTAGTCACGTTCATAGTAGACACAAGAATTTCTATTGTACACTACAAGACATGCACAGATGTTTCATTCAATTAACAAGGGGTTAATTTTCTATAGGGCAACAAAATTAGTTTCTTGTTACATGGTATTGCACATTTCCATTCAAATCACCCTACAATATTTAGTATCAAGAAGCAAAAGTTTCATAGATAGTCAAATATTGCATAAACCAAACAAGATAATTGTAGTGTCATAGTTTCACAAATTGGAAGGTGCAATCACCCCCATAATAATAATAATAGTTGTAAGGCCCCGTGCCCGGGCACCTCAGAGCTGGACAATCATCGCATCGTTTTATATATAACATATAATTCATAAAATAAGCAGCGAAAATAAATTTAACAAAACCCATTCATTTCATTGATAATTACTGTTGTTGTGCAATACAACATTTTTATGTTACAAAAGAAAACATCCTTTATTTGCATTACAAAACAACAATAATATTATGCGTGAATGGATGCCAGTCTTGCCCCGCCGAGTAGCCTCCCCGTGTGCCATCCTCAGCAACATTACCTGCCAACTGAAAATGCATAAAAGTCAGCGTTGTTGAGTGAGTTCTAGTTTTATAAGTATCAAAATACTTTATACGGTTCATACAAGAAAATACATTCTTTATTTTCATACGTAAGCATTCATCGTACATACAACAAGGCATAACCTTATTCTTTATTCCTTATCTCACTAATTCATTCGTTGCGTACTTTATCATTATCTTTCGTTATCGTTCGTTTCGTACTTTATCACTTTGTTCATTTTGTACTTTATCATTTCGTTCGTTTCATACTTTAACATTTCGCTCGTTTTGTACTGGTTCTAGATAATGTCAAGCTTTTCCCCCATCATGGCCCGAAGCCAACATTCCAGGCACAAAGCCTCATTACTATCGGGCACAAAGCCCGTGGCCCGAAGCCACCGTTCTGGGCACAAAGCCTCATCACTATTTGGCACAAAGCCAGTGGCTTGAAGCCACCATTCCGGACACAAAGCCTCATCACTATTTGGCACAATGCCCGTGGCACGATGCCACGATTCCAGGCACAAAGCTTCATTATTTCTGGGGTCGAATGACAAGGATCATATTTCGTACTATGGATCAGTCAACAAGACTGATCCTCTGTGTTTGAATCCCTCCTGGGTTAGCCAAAATCCAATGCTATAATACACACAGTTGAGCTGACAACTCTAATGAGTTGTGTTCCTCCTTTCATCTGCTTTCAAGCCTTTTCTTTCTTTCGTGATTATGTTTCACTTTCATTATCATTAATCTTATCTTTTTCTTTAATGATAATACTTTGCGTTTATGATTATAAACACACTACGTAAAGTTATGCATCAATATACATAAGGAACATAAGAACATAGCATAACTATATATAAAATAGGCTTATAGAAGCCCTAGCTCAAACTAAGGTCAAAACCCTAAAAATCTGGTTTCCCAAAAATTCAGAAAAATTTTTAAGTGTTAGGCGTTTTAACACCATGCAAGCGCATGAGGCCTTTTCAAGCGTTTTATCACTATTTAGGCGTATGGCCCTATACTTAGCCGTTTCTCACTTTTGGGCGCATGAACTGGTTAGGCGCATGAGCCTACACTTTGGCGCCTGAGTAAAATTTGGGCGTATGAACACTATTGGGGCGCATCACCCCTATACTTAGGTGTTTCAGCAAAAACTTAGGTGCATGAACTACTGTTCAGGCGCATGACCATGTACTTAGTACTTTCTAGGATATTTTCTAGGCGCATGGACTACTATTTAGGTGCATGACCTTACTTAAAATTCTCTAAAGCAAAATATTAGGCGCATGGGCCACTGTTTGGGCGTATAAGGACACTGTTTGGGCGCATCAACCTTACTTATACTTTCTAAGTCTATTTTTCACGCGCATGTGCCCTGTTTGGGTGCATGACCACCTACTTACATGTTTCTAACATATTTTTCAGACCCAAGCATTAGTTTAAACTATTCTAAACTTATACAATCCACCCACACATCAAACCAAGCATCTTCAACCATAAAACATTAAAAACATACACATGTACATATTGTTACATTCATAACATTTATTAAAAGGATTTTACATGCATTTTTCAGCCTCAAAAACTTTTAAAACATATGAAAACCAGGGTCTAGAATCTCACCTTTTTGCAGCCTTGAAATGACTTCTTTAAACTCAAGCTATCAAAGAGTTCTAACACCTAAAATACTAAGGACACATATGTCCGGACACACATAAACACATAATTACACATAGAACTTGGTTTTAAAACCAAAAACTCGGCTGAAACCGAACATTTACAAGAAATCCCACCTTTTAGCTACTTCTTCTTCTTCTTCTCTCTAGAACTCGATAAATCTTTGCTCTCTCTCTCTCTAAATCCCAAAAGCAGTGATGTAATAGAAGTAGTGGGTGGCCATGCCCACTTTAAACATAATAATATTATTATTTTGTCCTTTTTACACTTATAACCCCTCCACTTTGGCTCTCCTTTCTTTTCTTACAAAAATACTTTTCTTGTCCTTTTTCTGATTTCTTTTCTTTTTCTTTTAACTAACAAAATTTCCGGGTGTTACAAGTCCATTCCCCTTAAAAAGGTTTCATCCCTGAAACCCGTCACTCTTTGAATAACTATGGGTAATGCGGTCTCATCTCTTCTTCAGTCTCCCACGTAGACTCAGAACCCTTTCAGCGTTTCCACTGCACATGCACCAGTGGAACCACATTATTCCGAAGCCTCTTCTCTTTTTGATCAATGATTGCCACTGGTTGCTTTGCATAATTGAGCCGTTCATCCACCTCGATATCCTCCAGTGGGACAATCATCTCTTCATCAGCTAAGCACTTTCTTAGATGAGATACATGGAACGTCGGATGAATTCCACTTAACTCATGAGGCAATTCTAATCGATAGGCCACCTCTCCTACTCGCGTGATAATGCGAAAAGGTCCTATGTACCTCTTGCCCAGCTTACCTCACTTCTGGAACCGGATGATTCCTCTCCAAGGTGAGACCTTCAACATAACTCGGTCGCCAACCTTGAATTCGATCAGTCTACGCCTCTTATCGGCATACGACTTTTGTCTATACTTCGCCGCTTTCATGAAAGATTTGATCTTTTCTAACTTTTCAGTTGTTGCCTCGATCACCTCAAGGCTTCCCAACTATTTCTGCCTGATTTCGCCCCAACACACGGGCGTCCTACACCTCCTACCAGTAAGTGAGAATTCAGCTAACGGTAAGTGATCATCCCAACTTCCTACAAAATCGATCACACATGCTCGAAGCATATCCTCAAGCGTCTGAATTGTCCTCTCAGACTGACCATCTGTCTGAGGATGATAAGCCATGCTAATATGTAGCCTCGTCCCCATTGCATCATGAAATCTTTTCCGAAACTTGTTTGTAAACCGAGTGTCACGATCAGACACGATAGACACCGGCACGCCATGACGAGCTACAATCTCCTAGATAAATAGATCCGCTAGTGTCTTAGATGAATACGTCTCGTGGATCGGTAGGAAGTGAGCACTCTTGGTCAGACGATCAACAATCACCTAAATGGTATCGCACCCCCTCGCCGTACGAGGTAGCTTGGAGATAAAGTCCATGGTGATATGCTCCCACTTCCCCTCGGATATATCCAATGGTTGGATCTTCCCATATGGTTTCTGATGTTCCGCCTTCACTTGTAGACAAGTAAGGCACTTACCCACATACTCCGCCACATCACGTTTCATACACGACCACCAGTAGTCCTTCTTGATATCTTGACACATCTTGGTGGCACCTGGATGAATGCAGTATCGAGTCTTATGAGCCTCATCGATAATTCTCCCCTTAGATCTTCGTATCGGGGAATCCACATTCGCCCGAAGCGGATTCTCACCCCGTGAATGTTTTCTCCTAACTCCGTGACTAGACCTCTCATCCTTTTAGAGTTAAGGCAATCTTCTTCCAACGCCTCATCTTGAAATCCTTTGACTTACGTGATCATGTCCGAGGTCATAACCAACTGATAAGACTTCATCCGAATCGTCTCGGGTCTCTCTTTTCGGCTAAGGGCATCGGCCACAATGTTGGCCTTACCCGGATGATAATAGATCTCACAGTCATAATCTTTGATGGACTCTAACCATCTCCTCTGTCTCATGTTGAGATCGTTTTGCTCGAAGAAGTGCTTCAAGCTTTTGTGGTCGGTGAAGATGGTGCACTTTGTCCTGTATAAGTAGTGCCTCCAAATCTTCAACGCAAAGACCACCGCGGCTAGCTCTAAGTAATGAGTAGGGTAGTTTACTTTGTGGGTTTTCAGCTGTCGGGATGCGTTGGCTATTACCCTTCCACATTGCATTAACACGCAACCTAGCCCCAAATAAGAAGCATCCGAACATATAACTAAGTCCTCACTCCCTTCGGGTAATGTCAAGATAGGATCTTGAGTCAATCTTGTCTTTAACTCCTCGTAAGCATCCTCATATTCTCGACCCCACATAAATATCACATCCTTGTGGATCAATTTAGTCAAACGTGAGGCTATCTTGGAAAAGTCTTGTATGAATCTTCTGTAATAACCCGCTAAACCCAAGAAATTATGGATCTCGGATGGCTTCTTTGAAGACTTCCACTGCATCACTGCCTCAACCTTTATCGGATCCATCATGATTCCTTCAGTATTAACAACATGACCTAAAAACTAAACCTCACGCAACAAGAAAGCACACTTAGAGAACTTAGCGTACAACTTCTCTCTTCTAAGTGTCTCCAACACCTCGCGTATGTGGCCGGCATGTTCTTCCCCACTTCTCGAATAAATCAGGATATTATCAATAAACACAATTATTGATTTATCTAACATTGTCCCACACACTTGGTTCATCAAATCCATAAAGGCAGTTGGCACGTTAGTTAAACCAAAAGACATAACGACAAACTCGTAGTGTCCATAACCCTTGCGAAAAGTTGTCTTAGGAATATCTCGCTCCTTTACCTTCAACGGATGGTAACCAGATCGAAGTTCTATCCTTGAGAACCAACTGGCTCCTTGGAGCTAATCAAACAAGTCATCAATCCTTGGTAACGGATCTTGATTCTTCACCATCAACTTGTTTAACTCTCAGTAGTCGATACACATCCGCATACTACCATCCTTCTTCTTAACAAACAAGACCGGAGCACACAATAAGAGATACTCGGTCGAATGAACCCTTAATCCATCAACTCCTGCAGTTAAGCCAGTAATTCCTTCATCTCAGTCGGAGCTAATCGATACGGTGCTTTGGGAACGGATTGAGCAGCGGGTATTAGATAAATCTGAAATTCGATCTCATGGTTCGGTGGCACGCCTGGCAAGTCTTCTGGGAACATGTTGGGAAAGTCACATGCAACTACCATATCTGACAATTATGGTACTAATGCATCCACATCTTTCACGTAAGCCAGGTAGGCATTACATCCATGTTTCATGCATTTTTCTACCACCACCATCGAAATCACCATCGGAACCGTAGGGACGCGATCACCGTAAATTGTCACTGAACATCCATCGGGCACAACTAATCAAATCATCTTCTTGCGACACACGATATTTGCCTCATAGGTTGCTAACCATTCCATCTCTAGTATGACATCAAATCTGCCTAGGGGCATTACATGTAACTTAGCAGAAAACCTATGACGTTCTAGTTCTATGGCACAGTCTTCTATCATATCAGTAATTCTAGTAGACTTACCGATAACAGTTTCTACATCAAATGGCTCATCAATACTTCTACTACTAACAGGAAACTTAGCACAGAAAGCAGCAGAAATCAAACTCCTACTAGCACTAGAATCAAATAATACAGAGGCATAAATTTGGTTTACTAGAAACATACCTGACACGACATCAGGATCCTCTCTGGCCTCCTCCCGCGTCATTGTGAAAGCTCTAGCACTTGCCCTCTGTCCTCCTTATTTCGACACCTTCTTCATTCTAGAATCCTCGGCCCGTGGCTTCTTACAATCTCTATTCACATGGCCTTCCTCTCCACAGTAATAACACCGTATAACTCCACATATCTTTGCCATATGACCAGGCTTTCCACACTTGAAGCACACACTCAATACCTATTTACACTCACCGGAGTGTTCTCTCCCATATTTACTACACATCTTTATCCCCGAACTAGATGACACCACCCTACATTCATCCACTTTCCTCCTTTTGTTGTTTGGAGTGAAACCACCACGTCCAAACCTTTTCCCACTCCAGTTCCTGTCACCACCACCTGTCCTTTTCATTTCAACTACCGCTACCCCTCTCTCATCGTATAACCTCCCAGCCAGATCCACTTCCGACCTGAAAGTGCTTGGTCGGGTAGCAATCAAGTGCCTACGAACATTAGCTGGCAATCCTTGGATATACTTCTTGATCTTCTTTGACACCGGCGTAACCTGATCCGGTACCAGTCTCGTCATCTCGTTAAACTTGGTGGTATACTGTTCGTGTGTCATAGTCCTGCCTCCAACTGCAAGAATTCCCTCTCAAACTTATCTAATTCCCTGTGAGGACTAAACTCCGCAATCACCAACTTCTTCAACTCTGTCCACCTCATCTTTCCAATGGCCATGCTACCCTCGGCTTGGACAATATTGTCCCACCAACATAGAGCCGAGTCAACAAATGAGTGAGTCGGAAACTTCACCTTTTGATCCTCCCTGCACTCACTAATCTCCAGTACTGCTTCCATCTCTCTCACACAGCAGTGAGCACCAGCAGCATTGCAATTTCCATGAAAAGTCGGGGGCTTGCATCTCTGAAATGCCCCATGGTTACATCCTCATGTAGTTTCCTGCACCGCTTCCTCTTCCTCTTCCTTACTCGAGACAACCGTCTCAGTCTCCGATCGTTCCCTTTCCTCTCTTATGGTGCTCCTTCTCCTCTCTTTCTTCTCATCCTCCCTTACAACTTTGATCACTTCAGTCACTACAGACGGTAGAATCGTCTGCATGACTTGATGGACTTCCTCTACCACCGCCT
>BJCO01636359.1:0-10364 GCA_018326465.1 Flaveria floridana
CTAACTGAAGCTAAAAATTTTGAGATGAAATTTCCTAAATGGTGGGAGAATGTAACAACCTCTCCTCGACCCCAAAATGATTCAGGGACTTATGTAAAATATTTAAGTAAAGTCATGCGCCTGAACAGTTCTCATGTGCCTAAACAGTGCCCATGCGCCTGGACAGTGCCCATGCGCCTGGACAGTGCCCATGCGCCTGGTAGCCCATGCGCCTGGACAGTGTCCATGCGGCTAAGTCTTGGGCGTTTTAGCAGTGCTCATGCGCCCACACAGTTGTCAAATATGTTATAAAAAGCTTAAGAAAATATTAGGGGGTCAAAATTGTAAAGAGACAAACTTTAGGGTAGAAATTGTAAATTTTGAAACTTGAGGGGCCAAAGTGTAAATGCTGCATTTTAACCAAAATTCAGTAACCTCATGACCAGAAACTAATTTTAACTTATTAATATGTTAACAAATTTATAAGAACTATAAAACTTGATATACACGTGCCAAAACCCTAACTTTCCTAAAAAAAGAGGAAACTTTTGACGCAAACTTCTAAGAAACGAAGTCACGTACCCCTTTAACCATAAACATGCACTTAATTGCACTTCCAATGATCTAAGAATCTATAGCGTATTACTTATATCATGATCATAGGGTGCTAGGATTTGGATTTTCTCTGTGCCTAAAGGACAGTTGTTTGTTACTAAGGTGAGTTCTCATTCCCCCCTTTTTATTATAGTTTTAGGGATGAAGCATGCTCCATTGAACTGAAACTTTTTCTATGTTATTATGTGATGCTTATGTTATGGATATTGTTGATACCTGCTGATACTTTGATCACAATCATTAATTCTTTTGTGAACCGCTTGTTTTATATGGATAGATCTACTTGGGGAATCCCCCAGACACAGTGCCTTCATTTCAGGAAGGGTACTCCACTGAGATCCTGAGGGATCGTTTGTGTCATGTGATAGGTTTTTATAAGATATTATGGTGAATAATCCGACAGGTATGGTACACTGTTTTGAGGCTCAGATCTCCCTTTGGGGTTAACCGGTACAACATAACTTTAGAAGAGGCTAGCCTGGACTGAGTGCAGGGTTGATTGTGACCCCACAATAGTGATATTTGATACTAAAACTTTAACATGTGGACTTTAAGTGTCCCTTTTGTTTTTAAACTTTAAGCGCTTGAACTCATCAACTTTTAGTTGGCACAAATATTTTTGAGCATGTTTCAGGTAATCCTTTGATGGATGTCTTGCTAGACTCAGGAGACTATTGGATGACCTAGTACCTTGACCTCATGGCATTATTAGACTCTACCTTTAACTTTTGGACAATTTACATTTGATGTTAGTTATAACGACGTACACTTCGTCACTTAGTATTGAAACAATTCTGTGATAACCGGGCTAAGCTGTTTAGTCCCGGATTTTATTTAAGTTAATGTAATGCCATGTAATTTCTTTACTTGTACGCTCTTATGATGGTTTGTTTACGCTGCCACAATTATTGTTAGTCTGTGACGTCCCACCCTCCTTGGGCCCGGGGTGTGACACCTACAGAACTCAGAAACACTTTTATGTCAACAGGAAATACAAGGTAAAGTGCTAATAAGACTGTTAGATTAGAAAAGTCTAAGTCAAGGTGTTTCAACTGTAATAGTTATTGACATTTCTCTCGGGAATGCAAAGCTTTAAGAAACAATGGAGGAAATGGCCAAGCTAGTTCAAGTAATCAGAGATTTCAACAATCATCTCAGAAGACATTCCAAAAGCCATATCAAAGTCTTCTAATGCCTGAGCTTAAAGATGAATCTAAGTCATCTGATGAGCCAAAAAAAGCTCTAGTTGTCAGCTTTAAGAACGGATATGACTGGAGTGCGTATGCTGAGCAATTTACTAATGATCTAATCTCTAGTTTATCTCTTGTTGCAGAAGTTCAAGGAGGAGATTAGTTAGAGGATTATGATCCTAAAGTTGAAGGTCATATGGAGAATGAAGAAGAAGAATATGACTGGAGTGATAAATCTGATCCTATAGAGGATTAAGATGAAGTTGCTTTAATGGCACAGTCAGATCAACCAAAGGTTGAAACCCTCTGACTCTGAAACTTCTTCACCTAAATATCCTAAAATACTAGCTGAAGTAAGAGAAAAACTATGCACCAAATCTTGCTTTGAACATGTCGAATACTATCGAACTTATTCGTACAAAATTTATGAAAAGCTTAAGCAAGAGAAACTAATGCATAATAAACTAAAATCTGACCACAAAATATCAGATGAGAAGATCATTTCTCTTCAAACATCTTAGAACAAAACTTTGAAAGAATTAGAAATTGTTTCTAAACAACTTGAAGAAATGACAGAGAATTTGGAACATGAGAAAATAGCTCATTCTGCTACTCAAATTGATCTTGCTAAAGTGAAAAGTTCCAAAACAATTGTGGAACAACTGGTAAATGAACGAAAGGATAAGCAAAAAGCATGATTAGGTTTCACATGAACCAATGCCTGAATCTATAACTAACACCTTACCAGAGAACTTTAACACGCATGATCACTCTCCTAAAAATAAGGCTAAACTAAAGCTTACCAAAACAAAATCAAGATTTCAAAAAGTGAAGAAGAGAAAACTAATAGAGAAATCTTTGAAGAAAAAGATGATGAAAAGATAAAAAATGGTCATTCGATAAAAGTTAAATCATATGAACCAAAACAGAAAAGGTAAGAAAATTTTTGTTCAAAGAGGATCTGTGATTAAAGAAGTGACGATCAAAAACAAAGATAAAGCAAAACAAGAAGAAGGAACATCAGAGGATTCAAACTCTTGTGATCTAAAAGAGAAAGAAAATGAAAAAGAATCTTAACCTGAAGATGTTCAATCTCAAATAAAATCAAGTTCTTCAAAATCAAGGAACCAAAGAAGAAGAAGAAAATTGACTAAAGCTAAAAATGATCAAATTAAAAGTCAAGAAATTCAGACAAATCAAGCAACAAAATTTAAACCAATAATATGTGTGTTTGCAGGCATGTTAAACATAAACTCAGTTCAAGAAGTGAAACAAACTCCTAAGAACAAATCGAACTCTGATCTGAAAACATGTTCAGATTCAAAATCTTTCATTGTCGTTAAAAGATTTGTTTCTAAGGAATCTAAGAATGAAGTTCATGTTCAACAGTCAAAAATTAACATGACAAAGAACAAATTGTCAAATCAAAAACAAAAGTCGTCAAACCAAAAACAACAAGTTAACTTTTTGACGCCTCAATCTAAACAAGGATCATACGTTGTGTCAACATCAAAAGTTAGCAAACAGTTGTTTAAAACACCATAGAGGTACTATGAAATCTGTGACATGTACAATCATAACACTGCTGATTGCTATTTCAACAAATACTATCACATATGTGACATGAGAAATCACTCAATAGCAGAGTGTTATTTTAATCAGTACTGTACCTTCTATGATGAAAGAACTCATAATATAGAAAATTGTTACTTTAGAAAAAGTTCACCAAGGACAGGATTTGCCAATACTCAATTGAGCAAAGGTTATGTTAATCCTCAGTTTTGAAGAAATCAAACTGTTGGGTTTCAAAGATTAACTAACCAACCTTCCTTAGGTTTGAGATATTTCAAGAGAAATAATTCTGTAAGACCAAAACAATACATTCAAGATAATTTCATTCCAAGGTCTGTGAGAATGTATACTAAAAATGTTGAAAATAAACATTTTTCAAAAGTTGGTCATTCAAATGATATGAATTTTTATTAATAATGATCAAAATTTTAAGCGTAACAGAATTGGTAAATTCATTAAAAATAAGCCTGATGTGAATAAACTCCATTTCAAGCAATTTACCATTGTTGATAAATTTGGAAAACCCAAAACCATCTCCGCTTGGGTAGATAACTCAACTTAAGTTCTTTGTTATGCAGGTATGCCCGAGAAGGCCTATCAACACATGATATGTGGATAGCGGGTGTAGCCAGCACATGACAGGCAATCATGCCTTATTACAAGACTTTAAGTTAAAAGATGGTACACACATTGCTTTTGGTGGTGATGCAGGAGGAAAAATCATAGGAGAGGGAACAGTATCCAACGGGATAATAAGCTTTGATAAAGTCAACTATTGCTCACAGTTGAATTTTAATCTGCTTAGTGTTTCCTGAATTTGTGATAAATCCTACTCTATTTTGTTTGATGATTCTTTTTGTTATGTTTTGAAGCTAGGTTTCAGATTAGCAAAGATTGGGTAATTGCTAAAGCTGTTAGGGATCAAGATGTATACAAACTGGATATGTCTCAAGTTGATTCATCTACAGAAACAACTTGCCTCATTGCTAAAGCTTCAAATGATGAAAGTCATCTCTGGCATAGATGTCTTGGGCATTCCAACTTCAAGAATATGAACAAGCTTGTAGTAGGAAATCATGTTATTGGACTTTCATCCAAGAAGTTTGCAACTAATAATCACTACACAACATGTTTAAAGGGGAAGCAACACAGAGCATCTTATAAGTTCAAGCAGATAAACACAAATTCCAAACCTCTTCAGATGTTGCATACGAACATTTTTAGACCAACCAACGTCAAAAGTATTGGAAGAAAATCTTATTGTTTAGTTATCATCGATGACTTTAAAAGATTTTCATGGGTTTTTTTTCGAATGCTAAATCTGAAACGACCAAATTAATAAAGAATTCATCATAAAAGTTGAAAATCAATTAGATCAAAAAGTGAAAATAATAAGAAGTGATAATGGTACGGAATTTAAAAATGCTAACATTGACACGTTCTGTGCAGAAAAAGGAATTGCTCATCAATTTAGTGCTCCCAGAACTCCTTAACAAAATGGAGTTGCTGAAAGGAAGAACAGAACTTTGATTGAGGCTGCATGATCTATGTTAGCAGATGCAAACATTCCTATCACTTTCTGAGATGAAGCCATATCGACTGCATGTTTCGTTCAGAATTGTACTTTGATTGTGAAAGTCAAACTGAAAACTCCTTACGAGTTGATGTTTGGCAGGAAAAAAAATATAGATTTTCTTAAATCTTTTGGTTGTCCAGTTATGATTTTAAACTCAAGTGATCATCTAGGAAAATTTGATGCAAAATCTGATAGTGAATTTTTCGTTGGATATTCATCTATTTCAAAAGTCTATCGAGTCTATAACTCTAGGACAAATGTTATAAATGAAACATTCAATGTTAAATTCCTGGAAAATTCATTTCCATCAGTTTCAAATGGTTTTGCATGGTTATTTGATTTAGATTCATTGTCAAATTCTTTTCAATCTAACTTGTTTAATCAATGTAGTTTGCTTGATTCAACAGGTAAGAAGAAACCTCAAGGAGATCTTGGTTCTTTCCGTGATGATTGCCCAAATTATCCATTTTTCTCTTTTGTTAAAGATTCAACAATTCGATTGAATGAAAATGATCAATCTTATCATGATGCAGATCATTCAGTTTCAGAAGATCAAGATGTTTCACAACCACTTCCTAATGATGCTACTAAATTTGTACAACCAGAGTCTGGAACATCATCCATTTCTGGTGATATAGTTGATTCTGGTAATCTTGATTACCTTCTCAACTCACCAACTCAAGTTCCAAATTTCAACCCACATTCTTTGAGCCTATTACATCACCTTTCCAACTTGAATCAAACAAATCTAGTTGTTCATGTTCAAGGGAATGAGATTCCAACATCTTGTCTTCACAAGAACCATCCAACATCTCAGATTATTTGTCCTTTGAATGAGAGAACTACGAGAAGCAAATCAGAACAAGCAAATCTTTGCTTATACTCATGTTTTCTTTCTCAAGTTGTTCCTCAAAACGTTACCAAAGCGGATTGAGGCTATGCAACAAGAATTATCGCAATTCTGTAAACAAGAAGTATGGAATCTTGTGGATTTACCTGAAGGAGAAAATGCCATAGCCACAAAATGGTTGTTCAGAAACAAAACAGATGATCGAGGCGTAGTCATTAGAAATAAAGCGAGACTTGTTGCACAAGGATACACTTAAGAAGAAGGTATTGATTATGATGAAGTATTTGCTCTAGTTGCAAGACCTGAATCAATTCGTGTCTTTTTAGCTTATGCATCATTCATGAAATTCAAAGTGTATCAAATGGGCGTTAAAGGTGCATTCTTGTATGGTCCAATCACCGATGATGTGTATGTGAAGCAACCTCTGGGTTTTGAAGATTTAAATTTCCACATTGTGTGTACGAGCTTAGAAAAGCTTTGTATGGACTCCGTCAAGCCCAAAGAATCTGATATGAAACATTGTCGCAACACTTATTCCAACATGGATACACGCGAGCGAAAATCGATCTAACTTTATTCATAAAGAAGGATGCTGATGATCTCTTATGTGTACAAGTGTGTCTATGATATCATAGATGGTTCTACAAGTCCAAAATTGTGTAATGAATTCGAAGAAATAATGAAGTCTCGATTTCAAATGAATTCTATGGGAGAAATAAATTTCTTTCTTGGACTTCAAGTCAAGCAATCTGCAGATGGTATTTTCATCAATTAAGAGAAGTTTGTTGAAAAGCTCTTGAAGAAATTTAAACTGCAAGATCGTCAGTCCATTAGAACTCCACCTGACATAAATACCAAGATTGAGCCTAATCCAAAAGGAAACTCCGTAGACCAAACCTCATATAGATCTATGATTGGTTCATTGATGTATCCTACTGCATCAAGACCAGACATAATTTATGTTGTTTGTGTCTGTGCCAGGTATCAATCAGACCCTAAGGAATCCACTTAATTGTTATTAAAAGAATATTCAGGTATCTCAAAGGTAAACCGGCTTTAGGGCTATGGTATCCTTACGAAGGAAACTTCGAGTTACATGGATATACTGATAGTGATTATGGAGGATGTTGTCAAGATAGAAAATCTACTACGATTGGTTGTCAGTTTTTAGGTCCCAGATTAGTCTCATGGAAATGTAAGAAACAAATAAATGTCTCTGTTTCAATCGTAGAAGCTGAGTACATAGCTGCTTCAGCAGGATGTTCTCAAATCATTTGGCTACAAAACCAACTGCTGGATTGACTGGGTCCGAGAATGATATTCTCTGTTGATGTCGAGTCAACAAGGATCAAATATGGTGTTGAGTCAGTTTTTAAGTAGTGGAAATACTGAATCAAAGAACATTTAATTCTGTAAATATACTCATAAATGCTTGTGTATTGAATGTAGAACAAACAAGTTACAACGGTTCTAGGGTTTTCAAGAACAGTGAAAAGCTTAGGACCTCGTAGCTTGAGTACTAGGTATCTTTGTATGTGAAAAACATACATATGATGGATATTCTATTCTATTTATGGGCTGACATAAAGCCTGTACAAAATGACTAAACTACCCTGACAACTATAAAGAATACTAGTCTAAGTAAAAAAGGTCTTCAGCCGTATTAGTTGTTGAACATCCTCATTAACTAATGCGGATGCCTTGGCTTCATTAGTATTTCTTTATTCTTTATCAGCATTAAGTGTTTGGTCATCAGCATTAACTAAAACGGATGAGCAAACACTTATCAGCATTTCTCTTTGTGATCCGCATTAACAAATGCGGATGAACAAATACTTAACAACATTTGTTCTTAAGCATCCGCATTAACCAATGTGGATGAACAAATACTTGCAGCATTTGTTCTTACCTATCCGCATTTGTTTATGCGAAAGAACAAACACTTGTTAGCATTGTTCCTTTGTCATCCTCATAGACAAATGCGGATAGCGAACACTTGGTCTTCTTTTCTTCACCTGCATGTCTTCTTGGACTTATGGGAATCTACCAACAAAACAACCATCACCCATCACTTGAATTGGCATGTATGATCCTTTCCGAGTCCAATAATACTCCCCCTAAGGATTACACAGCCTATGTACTTCAAGGTTTTAATAGTGGTTGAGGTTGTGATGATTCTGCTGGGTCTTCAGTAGGTGTTTGGACTGGTGATAATGGAGTTGTGCCTGGGTCTAGAAGAGATGGATTCAGGATGGACTTGATCATGTTGGAGAAGTCTTTGGCCTCGTTCATCCTGTCTCTACTCAGTACGTGAATAGTCATTTGGCTCATGGTGTGAATTGCTTCAATAGGCATCTTCTTTAGGGATATGTGTTCCCACACACCAACAGTGGACAACCCATCTCTATGAATCAGAAGTGTTCCATCAGCATCAACCTCAAGTTTCAATATGCTGCCCAGATTGAGAGGTGTCTTCTTCTTCTTCCTCTGTTCTCTCTTATGCCTGATTTGGTCATAAGCCATCTTCAAGATTTTGATACACTTCAAGAAGAAATACAAATTTGCTTCTCCCAGCTTGTTGGATATTTCCATGAAGTGCCTTAAAAAGATGTAGTGATGTAAGACTCATCAAGCAGTCTTTCTTCATATCCACTAAACAAGCAGATTTCTACACCTTCTTTACCTCCCTACTTCCGTTCAATCACCAACTCATATGTCTTTTCATCATAGTATACATTATGGATTGGGATGGAAGTTTGGGTGCCAGTTACTATCTTCCTTTTTAGTGATTCAGTTGATTTTACATTCAACTCAGGAAATACTAACTCTTCAGTCCTTTTTGTTTTCTTTTTCTTTTTCCAGGGGATTTTGGAAAAAATGTTGGATCTTGTATGCCCAAGACACATAGAAGATTGATGTGGTTAGTACATTATGGTCCAAGTCGGGTCATACCCAATAACAAGATAAACAAACACCAATAAATATTTATTTATTGATAAGATCATATAAATAAATATTGACACCAATTTAGAAAATGGGTTTTCTAAAACGTTGCTTTTGTAAAATAACAACATTATATGGAAAATTTGTTCATAAGAAATTATTTGTTTTATTATTTAAGTGAGTTAAATAATAACAAATAAAAGTGTGTTAATGTTATAAAAAATAAAAGAGGTTTTAATTTTATAAACTTATGGGTTAATCTTTGGGATTGCATGTCTTGGTTATTACAAGACTTTAATCCAACTTGCACTCTACCTTTCAACCAAACTCTCTCTCTCACACACACAAGCAAAGAACTCTCTCTAAACAAAGCTGAAAATTCGGATTCAAGGCTCAACAAGCTGAAAGTTTTTAGATTTTGAAGGAGCATAGGTAGAGAGTTTGGTTTTGTGCTCCCTAACAAGCTAGGTGTTTGGAAGAGCTTGTGTGTATACAAACTTGAGGCTTTCTCTCTTTTGGGGCTGGACATTCAAGAGCATCATCATCTTCATCTTATCCATACTTCAATATCTTGTTCTTGAAAGGTAGTTTCAAGAACACCCTATGATTGTTCTTTTTGTTTTGATAGCATGTCATTTCACATATGTTAATGATCCTTGTTCTTGGGTTTTGTCTTTGGTTAAAATGGTTAAAAATTTCAGATTGTTTAACATACTTTTACCACTAATATCCGCTGCGTTTTTCAGGTTTAAATGGTTAAACTTGCTTTGATAAACTTGTAACAAAACCCTACAATGGCATCTAGAGCCGGATATGTGGAATACATGCTTCAAGAGTTCTTGAAAAGTTAGTTTTCATGGACTTTTTCAACCCATTAGGGGTTGTTTTGTTGTGTATGATTGAATCCCTTATGTTTGAAGGTTTAATCTCACATGATTTAATATAAACCTTGAAAGATTAACATCAAATGGTTGATTGTGTTGTTTGGACAAAACCCTAAAGTTTTGGTTCATGTTGGCCAGAACTTTAAGGTTATTAAAAGGGGTTCATTGATGTTCTTAAATGTTGTATATGATACATATTTTGGTGCATAACATAGCCTTGACCTTATATGTTTTGGATTTGGTTGATTATGGTTTTGTCATGTTGGTTTTGATTCTTTAAAGGGTTGTAATATTTGTGTTTGTATTTTGGGTTGTAATTTATTTATTCATTTGATTATGTAATAAATAGATTAGGTGCATTTCTTTTATTAGAAAAATGGTATTAGGATATGATTTTGTAAAAGAAGATGCACAAGATGAAGACCCAAAGAAGGACAGAAAAGACATGGACACTTGAAGCTTTTGGATGTGGATTCAAGTAGGAGTTCATGGACACATATGATGTGTCATTGTTAACCCTTAGGAAAGACCTTATGACAACACTTGTGATGACAAACAAGTGTGGTCAACTTAGTGTCTATGGTTATGCACTTATGTTTGTATGATTATGCTTGTTTGGTTGTTTGTTGTATGATTGTTGGTTGATATTTTGAATATGCATAACAAACTCATTAACAAACTTAACAAGCTGAAAATTGATGGTTCTTTATCATTAAGTGGTTAATAAAAGGTTATTAAAAGGATTAATGATTTTA
>BJCO01636362.1:0-19738 GCA_018326465.1 Flaveria floridana
GTTGAACTGGTGGTGCAACCGATGAGCCATTTCCATTGCTGCCAACAATTACAGGCACCTCCGCCAGAGCTGAAGTCCATTTATCTCCACCAATCACAGTCGAATTACCGACTGGCAGGCTCTGCATGGCTGAGCTCAATCCAGGTGAGGAGACCTGCCCTGCATCATTCTCCACTTGTTTTTCATCCGCTCCAAGAGACGGAAAGTCCCTCTCAAAAGATGTCTTCACGTTACCAGAAAGTAAAGAATCACCTTTGTTGTGGCTACTTTTGTTGACTGTAGTCAAATCACTTGCTACCCTGTTGGGCCATGGCTCGCCCGGTTTTCCAGATATACTTGAATGTGACCGCCTTAACCCGTTTTTGCCAAATCTACTTGGCAAAATGTTACCCAAAGGATCAGAATAATCAAGATGCCTATTTACTGATTTTTCTTTATTTCTAAACTCAAATATGTCCTTATCCCTATCCCTATCTCTATCCCTATCCCTATCACGACGATTTCGATTAAAACTACTGTAAGATCTTAAATGAGCCGAACCATTATTAATAGAAGGACGGCGAAAATATGAAGAACTTGTTTTATCTGAACCGGAAGGGCGTCCTAGATCATTATCCAATGACTTGTTTCTCACCGGTTTTGATACAGCAGGTTCATCTACATCAAGAAAACAACGTGAGCATAATTATTAATGAAATTGTAACTGAAAAACAAACATGTATATAAGAATTACCAGAGTGCAAGGAAGATGATGTGGTTTGGTGGGATGTTGTGCTTGATCCTCCACTGCTTTTCAACCATTCAGGTACAAATGTACGTTCAGTTCTTTCCATAATTAGTACCAAACATCATAAAAAAAACTACCAAAAATGTCCCAACTTGCTAACGATTCAAGATGGCCTATTTGAGAAGTCAATTCCAACTAAGAATGTTATCCTCTAACTAAAGTTCTAACACTTCAAGACATCCCCCAGAACTATTTAACAAAATAATCCAAAACTATCAACTTCACTGCAAAATTATTCGGGTCTTTCAAGTTTTAACACCTCAAACTTCGTATAATACTGTTGTTTCAGCACCAAATTCCAATGAAGAACAAAGATCAACAGCACTTTTACTGTTCAGCACAAACCAAAACCGTCTTATACCATCAAATAACACAAAATTCACCCCTTCTTAATCAATTACCACAGGCCCATTACAAATAAACAAAACCCTAGAACTCAAACTCCACAATCACAAACAAATTGAAACCCCTAGCGCTTGTAAACCCGTAATATCAGCCACAAAACCGTCAAAAAACAAACCGACTACCCCTTAACCGCTGAACCAAACGAAACCCCGCAAAAACCCTAAAACGCCGCCCCTGCTATTTCGCCTCAGCGATTGAATACCAATGGGAATTTCAAATTCGATAGCAATACGCAATAACAACGAACACGAAGAATTCAATTGGAAGTTATGGGCCACCAAGATATAGAGAAACAAAGAGGGTGTATGTATATGCTATGTGATCGTATCGCAGAGTGTGGATGAAGAAAAACACCTTGAATCCGCTTTAATGGCGCCTTTGAGATGAGGGATTTTGTCTCAGAGTGTGCGTTTGTGTGTGTTTTTGAGAGAGATGATGGAGACGAAGGGATTGTTTGAAGTTTTCTTGTGCTGGTGTGAGTTTCTGTGCTAAAAACGTTTATAATTTTATAGAAATTTTTTGAAATTAGGTTTTATTAACCCTGATCAAACCCTAATTGGGTGATGTTTGAATTGTAATTATCTACAAAATAAGTGTTTGATTTAATTTTTGAAAATAGGAAATTACTCTTTTAGTTTTATATTCAAGATAGATAACACTAGACTTTTCAAAAAGGATATGAGATAATTGACTTCGAAAAATAATAACCTAGTGCTAAACTTCTATTAAAAGGTATCATACACTTTAGGATGGATAACATAGGTTGAAAAAAAGTGTTGTTTATAAAATTTAAAATATCATGTGACTTGGTGTGAGAATATTAGAGGTAGTTGGAAAGTGTTTGTTGGTTTTATACAAGTAACTTTTATTGCAATTAGTTTATTTTTTTCTAGCAAGGTGCAAAATAATGTATTATAGAATATCAAATTTTTTTATAACCGTGTTACGTCTAACATATCAGACAAAATATTGTCATATGTTATTCATCGAAGATAATCATATTGACAGGTGGAAGTTAATTTGATTTTTACTAACAACAACACCATCATAATAATAATGATAATAATCAAAAATTGATATCAACCCCATGTAACGGATAAGTTAATATAAAGTGTGCAGGGAGTTGAACCCTTAACTTTTGTTATAGCAGCAGAAGACCTTTCAAGTTTTGGTTAATGCTAACAAAATGTATATATACTATAAGACACATGGTGGAATTTTATTGGAGAGGTTACTATTCATAGGCTAGTAATTATACATTAAAAAGCATATGTATTAAAAGCGTCTATATGATTCTCGTAATGTTTACTTCAGTTTGATTTTGTATTACATATCCCTTTATATACACACATGTTCAAGATAAATAAAACAAATTTATGAGTACACATGTGAGTTAAAAGTGTTAACTACTCAAACTGAGTTTAATACATAATATTATGTTTATAATACTAAACACAAATATGTTTAAAAATAATAAAATTATTCACTTATTTGTCATTCTATTCTTAAAATAAATAATATATGTTTTTTTTATTTTGTCACTAAAATAGATAAGTTTTTACTATGTTAATTTTTTTTAAAAAAATAAAAAGATAAAAAAATGATTACTCCGCTATCAAATTCAAGATTTAATATTTTTGAGTAATCAAAATAAATTATATATAACAGTGATGTAATAAAATAAAAAAATTTAAGTGTTCCTTCAGATAATCAATGTCATTTTTTTTATTTTTAAGAGTTTTACCAAAGTTTATTTTAAAATAAAAGAATACATATAAAACAAAGCTAAAGTTATAACAAAAAATACAATATCTAAAACTAAAAAACTTGAAAGGGAAAATAACAATAAAACATTAAAATGAAAATGTATATAAAAAAGTTCCGAAAAATACATATATTTTATTGAACAGAAGAGAAAACTTAATGATTTGAAGTAGGTTGGATTTATGCAACTCATGCATATATGAGTTTCTAAACTAGTATTTATAACTCAAAATTATTACTAAAAGAACTCAAATAACAAACGGTTGACGTTCATCTATAACAATACACTTAAAAGAAATTCCTAACAAATGGTTATTTCTATTGTGAGTGAGTGTCCTGTATTATAGGGGATGATTGTGAGTGGTTGTAAGTAAATGAGAATTTATGGGGTTGTACCGTGGTTCCCTATATTAGGGAATCACGGTACAACCCCCATAATTTTCTTAATATTTTTAAAAGTGTTGTGAGTAGATGAGAGAAAATGTACTAATAAAAGTATGAAAAAATATAAACTAATTAAAAATGAGAGAGAAAAAATAGATGTTTTGAGTGTAATTATAAGAATTGAGATGGTGGATGGTTTGTAAATGCTACAAATACAACAAGTTCCAACCTTAATTATGGAGATAAAGTGGTTTTCTTTTTCTTTTTTTAAAAATGATTTTTAAACATATAGGTCTAAAATAATTATTACATAATATTAAAAGTTAGTTTCATTTTTGCTCCCTAAGGTTTGATTAAAATAACTATTTATCTTAAAAAAGATTAAAAACATCAATTTATCTCAAAAATTTCATATATTGTTTATATATATATATATATATATATATATATATATAATTTCACTCCAAAAGTTTTATCATGTTGGATAAAGCTGAAACAATTAATAAAACTGCTGGAGTGAAATTAAAATAACTTATGAAACTTTTAAAGGTAAATTGATGTTTTTAAACTTTTGAAGAAAAAATAGTTATTTTTAATAAAACTTAAATAGTAAAATTGAACTTAACTCTAATATTAATTTTACAATGGAATGAGCGAGTAGTAACCATCTCGATTTTAAAGGTTGGCAAAGAGGAAAGAGATACCAAATGTTGGAATCGCTGTCTTAGCTTCATATAAAGTACTGAGAGTGGAGGTACATATTGTTATAACAAATCAATCAATTTTATCTATCAATATATGTGTGTAGATTATGGTTTTCAGCCTCTACATTATTAATCATGATTTCTCTGATTATTTCAAATAAAGTTTTTGTTATTTGGAAGTTTTTAGTAAGAAATGGATTATGCGTTTAAAGATTTAGTTGATTGTTTAATACAGTTGGTTCAAGAGCTAAACAAGTTATACATTAAACGAGAAGATGCAAGTGTATTTCTTTCCAATAAATCATACTGTGGTTTTCTTTATTAATTATAACAATTCTTCATTAATTATTTATAGTTTAGGTAAGTTTGTTTTCAGTTAAATCCATACAATTTGATATCCAAGCTTAACAATATGTATAATTCATCTCAATTGAGATTGTTTGGTCCTATAAATGTTCATGCTACGAGAAGTAAAAGAGGAATACAATAGTTACATGGTCATTCTAAAATTTACACCAAGATCTGTTTTCAATGTGAGCCATATTTGGTATTCATTATGCACATGAGTTGTATTCTATGCCATATTATATTATATATCAAATGGTAATGTCAACGGAATTTTCTATGTTTTTTCTAATTCTTACTTATTTTCATATCCATTCTTCTATTAGTATTACTTTGTGTCGTTTTCTCATAAGGCGGGTTGTGTTGCTGGTAAGTTTTGTTTCGTTTGATGGGCGAGCTTAGACGTAGTACTGGACATGTAGCACGACAAACAAATGAATTTTGAGGTAATTACTACATATGTGTAACAAATAGTATTTTAGTCGCATAAAACCACGTCCTATTGAAATTTAGTGTATATTCGCGCAACGCGTGAAATTGAAAACAACTAGTTAATATAATGCAAGTATATTGATATATGATGACAAGCAAATAAGAACCACTTAAAATTTATGAATTATTTTCCAAAAATAGAAACCACTTCATTTTTGTAATTAACATAAAAGCATTCCACGGGTAATACATTATACAAGTGCCCAGATGGGATGACATTCTCATAATTAACTGTATAATCATATTTTTATTGGTGTTTGGTTACATTCTTTCAATACATAGTGAATTCATTATTGATGATTATGTACATTATTTATCAGCTAATACAAGATGACGTGTCTTACCTTAATTACGACAATGTCACCGCATCTACAAATTTTATCGAGCAAATCCAACAAAGATAAAACGGTTTTTATTTTTGTATAATTGTTCTTGAAATTTGTAGTGATTCACTTGTGACATACGCATTATGCCATTATATATGTATGTGTATTGTATCAAGAAAGAGAGTTAGACCTCAAATCAAACAATCCTATATTTGATGATGTTTTAAAGCTTTATACTTGGAAACTCAATGATATGATAACAAAATTTGTTTGTAACCGGTTGATATAATAATAATAAAGGTTAAAATACTTATTAAATAAAAGATGAATATATGCATGTCTTTATCATATCATGCATCTAAACGCGATATTTAGCTTTGATAAAAAGAAACTAAAGTCTCAATCTTAGAAATTTGGTAGATGAGGACTTTTTTTTTAATTTATCATTTAATGTAGAGAATAAAAACAGTATTTAAAACACATACCATTAAATATAATGACTCGTACGCTTCTATTTTATATTAGTTTAAATAGTCAACAAAAGTTTCTAAAAGTTCAAAAAAGTAAAACAAATCAAACAAGAATTACCCAACATAAGGTCCATGATCGATACATACATGACTCGACCATGAATTAACTATATAACTCTAGTTAGCTTAAACATCACTCAAAGTCGAAGAACCTTACGATAGAAGAAATAGAATATAGACAATTTGTCAAATTTCAATATTTCAAGTCAAAAAGTTGAAGAAATTAAGAGGTAAAAATGACAAAATCAAAGATCAAGTTAAGCATAAATATCAAAGATCAATTACACATGTGATAACAAGAATAAATGATCAAAATACATGATGAAAGATCATGGTATATGCTAACAGAAATTACGACCAAACAACTTTTATAAAATTATAATAGTTTTATAAGAGTATAACATTCATAGAATAAATCATATACTTTTAAGATTTGTATGAAAGTAACTATAGTATATTAAAAGTTATATCTTATTTAACATAAAAGTATATAAATCGAATCTGTTAGGAAGAATATTCTACAATAGGAGTCCATCATGTTTCATGGTCTTGAAAGCTAAGCAAATACATTTTAATATTCGCTACAACTTACAAATGACTAATCACCAATGAATTTGGCTATTCTGACTCTACAGTGTGTTTCTAAGCAATAATCGGCTTTAATTTTGCTCGTAACTTATACTTAACTAGTATTACTAATGAAACGTGTTTGAATGATAATCTGATAGTAAACCGTTGAGTGGGTCAAGCTCCAAGAAAAATTAGATAGGAAAACTCAAGAATTTGGGGGCAATTTTCTGATGATCTCATTAATGAAAAACATGATGTTTTAAATATACAACTCCTACACGCACTTTATTCTTGTGCTACTGGAATAATGGGAAACATGGATGATTCTACCACTAACAGACATGCATGCAACAGAAATAAACATGTACTACTAATGCTCCTAAAATAATGGAGTAGTTGATGACTTTTTCTAAGTTGTTGATAACTATATCTTCACTCTAGTAACCGGGCTGGAACCTTTGCATTTCTCTTGGGCTTTTCAATAATGGGTTGGTTATTGGATCAGTGGGCCTGCTGGACGGGGTCGTATCAACACTCCCCTTTGAAAATTAACATTGTCCCCAATGTTCTTGAATTCTGAAAAGCTTTTAACGAAATCTGTTTCGAACTCCCATGAAACTTCCTTAAGAGGTTTATCACACCATTCAACTAACAGTTGCTTCCCTTTGTTAGTGTCCCGAATGTTGAGAATTGGTTATTTTCCATTTCCAGTTCCTTGAGTTCATCGTTACTACTGTAAGATCTCCATAACTCGACTTTAGTAAAGAAACGTGAAACACTGGATGAATCTTTGAAGTCGCGGGAAGTTCCAGTTTATGAGCGACTTTACCGATGCGCTCGATGATTCTGTACGGCCCGTAAAATCTCTTGGAAAGTTTCTTACAGGATCTAGCATCAACCGATCTTTGGCGATAATTTTGAAGACGAAGATAACCCACTCATTGATCTGAAATTCCTTCTCCATTCTGTGCTTGTTGGATTGCTTTGCCATACGAGCCTTTGCCTTCCCAACTGCTTCTTTAAGCTGTGCAATTACCCGTTGATGTTCCAGAAGTGAAGCTTCAATTGAAGCTATCTTTGTTTCCCCAATATTGTAATCATGCATAGAAGTAACACCCCTTCCATAAAATGGCTTTGAGTGGCGTCATATTGATAGCTGGATGAAAGCTTGTATTATAAGAGAATTCCGCCAAGTACAAGTATTTATGCCATGTAGTTGGCTCATCAAAGACAAGAATGAAGATACGCTTCCAAACATCGATTAACAACCTCTGTTTGGTCGTCTGTTTGTGGATGATAGGCGCTTGAATGTAACAGCTTGGTACCCATTTGTTTGAACAGTTAGGACCAAAATGGGCTTAAAAATAATAGGTCTCGATCCGAGACGATTGTCTTGGGTAGTCCATGTAACCAATAGATTTCTCTCATAAACAAGGTGGCTAGTGAAATTGCAGTATAATGAGTAGGAAGTGGCAAAAAATGAGCAAACTTTGATGATCGATCCACAATTACCCAAATAACTATTTTACCATTCGAAGTCGGTAATTGAGTAATAAAATCCATAGAAATATCTTCCATTGGATCAGCCGGAGTGGGTAAAGGTTGAAATAATACGAATGGCTTGTGGTTGGGGGTCTTTCTAGCTTGACATACTTGACACTTCTTAATATAACTTGCCACTGCTTTTCACAATCCTAAAAAAGAAAAAGGGTGGCTATAATTCTTTTTGTAGTAGTTGTAACTCCCGTATGACCACCTAAATATGATGAATGATACTCACACAACAACTTGTCACGTAAACTTTGAAGTTGTGGAACAAGAATTCGACCATGTCGGTAAAGTAAACCATCACATATAGAATGATAAGGAAAACTTACCGGGTCTTTTTGGACTTGTTCCATCAGTTGCTTACCATTGACACCATTCTTGAAATATGCTCTAAGTTCATATAACCATGTTGCTGCTGGATGTGAGATAGCCAAACAAGAATTAAGTTCTACCCGGCTTAGAGCATCCGTAATTACGTTCTCATTTCCTGGTTTGAATAACTCTTCATAATCAAACCCCATCAATTTTGTTGCCTATTTATGTTGTTCAGGGTCTGTATGGTCTGTGTTAGAAGATGCTTGAGGTTGTGATGATCAGTATAAATACGGAATTTACGACCAAGGAGATATTGTCTCCATTTTTTGACTGATCCTGTGATCGCGTATAATTCCTTAATATACGTTGACTGCCCTTGCATAGTTACACACAATATCTTGCTGAAGAAAAAGATTGGTTTGTTATTTTGAGACAACACAACACCAATGGCGACACCCGATGCATCAGTGGTAATATCAAAGAGTTTATTAAGGTTCTCCATTTGAGTTTTCAGGTTATTGAAAGATTGTTGGGCTAGATCTGTCCATTTGAATTCTTTGGACTTCAACAAGTTGGTTAATGACAATGCAATGTGCGCATAATTAGGAACGAATCTTCTATAATAACCAGTTAGGCCCAGAAAAGCCCATAGGGCTGTAAATTACGTTGGAACCGACTATTATTGTATTGCCACTATTTTTTCAGGTTCAGGTGCAACACCTGTGAGTGAAATTCGATGACCCAGAAAGGACACCTCACACACAGCAAAAACAGATTTCAAAGGCTTGGCGTAAAACTAGTTAGTAAGAAGGGTATTGACGACAAACCGCAGATGATGATAATGTTGTTCAAGGTTGTTGTTGTATACGAGTATGTCATCGAAGAAAATGAACACAAACTGCCGAAGGACAGGACGAAACATGTCGTTCATTGTTGCCTGGAATCTGGATGGAGCGTTTGTTAAACCGAACGGCATGACTACGAATTCATAACGTCCATCCATGGTACGAAACGCAGTCTTGTAGATATCTTTTTCAGCAACACGAATTTGATGGTACCCCGAACGGAGGTCGATCTTTGAAAATACCGATGCATTGTGAAGCTCGTCCAATAATTCATCAATTGTGGGAATTAGAAATCTGTCACGAACTGTAACGACATTTAAGGCCCGGTAATCCACACGAAATCTCTACGACCCGTCCATCTTTTTAACAAGCAAAACTGGAGATGAAAATGGGCTTTGACTTGGACGAATTACCCCAGTTGACAACATTTTCTATGACGAGCATTGTCATGACTTGTTTTTGAAAATGTGGGTAACGATAAGGTTTGACATTGATGGTTTGGTTTTCATCCAGAAGTGGAATGTTATGATCTTGGGTATGGTTAGGTGGTAGGGCTTTAGGTTCATCAAATATAGATTGGAATTCATGGATGAGGTTAGCTATGTTTATGTCAGTATATGGTTGTGATGGATTGGTGATTGTAGGTGTTGGAGTAGTGAAAGTTATGGTGTGTAAGGAGGCTATGGATCCGTGTTTCAACAGAGAGGATAATGAGCTTGGAGACATATGTTGGCCCAATGGTTCACCGGTTAATGTGCACGTTTCCCTTCTTTAGTGAATGAAATTTTTAGAATCGAAAAGTCAGCAGAGAGTCGCCCAAGTGTGCCTAACCATCCAATGCCAAGAATAACATCGGCACCTTTAACAGGTAGAATAAAGAAGGGAACAATGAAGTGGGCCTTTTGTAGTTGAAGGATGATATCGGGACAGTAACCTTGGCAAGTAATATGGTCACCGTTTCTAACCATGACTGAAAAAGGTGTATGGGTTTAGTGGGAAGGTGCAGTTTGGAGGCTACCCGGGGTTGGATGATATTGTGTGTGCAACCACAATCGATCCGAATAGTTACCGGAGTTCCCATAATATGGCCTGTGACACGAAGGGTTTGAGGGGATGTAAAATAGAAGTAGGCTGCATCCGATAGGGACAAAAAGAGTGGTTTAAGGGGCTCCTCTACCTCAGTCGTGGTAGTGTCTTGGGTTGAGTCTTCATGTTCATCATTATCAATGATACACATGAACTCTGGTGGGGAACACTTATGTCCGGGAAAGTACTTTTCCGGACATTTAAAACAAAGGCCATCTTTACGTCACTGCATGAGGGCTTCGGCTGAAAGTTTTGTGAAGGGAAGTGATTGGGTTGATTTGGGAGGTATAGGTAGCAGTGGTGGACTAGGGTTTGAGGAAGTGGTGGATGATGATGGCTATGATAAAGAGGGATATGTCCAGGGAATTGTAGTGGATTTGGGATAGGTGGATGGTTTAGAGTATGAATGGGTAAAGGGCTTGGCCTGTTGTTGCAATTTTTCTTCAACCAAACTGGCCAAAGCATAAGCATGGTGAAGGGAAATGGGCTTTAAAATGGCTAACTCACTTTGCTTGTCAGAACGTAGGTCGAATATAAAACAATTTTGAAGGGCTTGTTGAGTTAAACCCACCACACGGTTGCTTGTCCTTTCAAATTCAGTCTTATACGCAGCAACAATTGATGTTTGTTTGAGTTTGAACAACATGGCTTCATGGTTTTCATATGTTGATAGACCAAAACGTAGTTCCAGTTATCGTTTAAAGGCGATCCACGTAATGATTAAATCATTGTTAGCAAGGTGTTTATACCATGAGAGAGCATCACCCACGAAGCAGAAAACTGCCAAATCCACACGTTCCATGACTGGAGTTTGATAATATGAGAAGTAGTTGTCAGCCTGAAAAATCCAATCGAGGGCGTTGAAGCCATCAAACAAGGGAAGGTTGATTTTGGGTTGTCGGGGGTGACAGTTGTTGAGTGATTGATGATCGGGAGGTGAGCAGTTACGGGCTGGTGAACGGTAGCGAGGAGGTGTTTTAACACCTGAGGATTCTGAGGTAACGTGGTTTGTGAGGGTATCCATCTTCTTCATGAGTTCAGATAAATTCTTTGTATTATCAGTGGAAACTATGATTAATTTTTGCAGTAATTGTTCGATGGTGGGGGGGATAAGGAATCGGTAACTGAAGAATCTTTAGGCGGCATGATGGGAGGTGAAGACGTGAATGAAAGCACCAAATGATAGCAACCCGTTGAGTGATTCAAGTTTCAAGAAAAATTAGAGAGGAAAACTCAAGAATTTTGGGGCAATACTCTGATGATCTCATTAATGAAAAACATGTTGTTTTAAATATGCAACTCCTACACGCACTTTATTCTTGTGCTACTGGAATAATGGGAAACGTGGGATGGTTCTACCACTAACAAACATGCATGCAACAGAAATAAACATGTACTACTAATGCTCCTAAAATAATGCAGTAGTTGATGACTTCTTCTAAGTTATTGATGACTTTATCTTCACTCTAGTAACCGGGTTGGAACCTTTGCATTTCTCTTGGGCCTCCCGATAATGGGTTGGGTTACTGAGTCAGTGGGCCTGCTGGACTAGGTCGTATCATAATCGTAGTGAATTTTCCTTATAATTGAAATCAAACTTGGATGATCTAAGAGTCATGAAAATCACTTTCAGATCAAAATTATTCGATGACTCACCCGAATAAATCAATCCGATATAACTCAGACGATATCAAGAACCAGTATGTTTTGTTTTTTGAATTTCGTGAACCAGAAGAAGAATTCGAGAGAGTGTGACTAGAATAATGATGCAATTCGATTTTAGGGAAAGCTTGGGAAAAACTGTCGTTTGATAGTTTTGTTTTGAATTTAAAATGACAAGTAAAAAATGCTTCTTTTTTACTCAAATTTCACACGTGAAATTCAAGGGAATCGACTCAAAATGCATTTTTTATTGAAGCCATTTTTACCAAAATAAAAATTTTCCAGCTCGACCCCTAACCAGAGACTTTACACTTTGGATCCCACTAGGGGGGCTGCCACCCCTTGGACCCTGCTACCAGGGGGCGCTGTCCCTGGAGCCCCGCCAAGGGGGCAACACCCCCTTAGAACCCCTATTATTTAGGGGCGAAGCCTCTAAGGCGGTTTTTAATATCGAATATCATAATAAACTCAAACACGCGTGCACTCCACACCTTAAATTGTTTGATAGATATTATGATCACATTGATTATTAGTCGATCCAATTACACTAAAATATCTAACATCGTTGAGAAATTTATGAATTGGGCATGACTTTGATTTAAAAATGCAATCGTTCAATCATTGATCAGTTTATGTTTTTGAAAGTTTATAAACTCAAAATATTATATCATTGCTCGAGTTCAAAATTCATAAAGCAATGTTTATAATCGTGTTAAAACTTAGAACTCGATCAACTTGCTTTTTAACTAGAACGAGTTTGACTTAGTTCATTCATAATCATGAATATATTATTTCAAATCTTAAATATAGCAAACAAAATTATGTTCTAATACTAGGGTTGTAAACTAGCAGAGCAGAGTCGAGTCGAGCCAGGGTGGACTCAAGCCCGACTCGTAAACAAGCCGAGCCAACTTTCGAATTTTTTCAAAAATAATTTTGTTATTTTTATACATATTCCTAATATATGAATAAAAAATAATGTTTTCAACATTAGTTAATTTTAATCATGTTGAAACAATTACATAAAATTGTCATTTCAAGGATTAAAATACTTTTCCTATACTTTTATACTTAGTTTCTTGTTAGAAAATACCATACGTGTATGATCAATATGAAATATTATGTTACAGTTTTGATTATATTTTATATAAATTATAAATTAGATTTTAAACTAAATGAGCGAGCCACGAGCTGAGTTGGCTCGAGCTTGACTCATTTAAAAACAGAGCAAAGCTAGCTCGACTCGGTTTCAAACGAGCCGATTTCAAGGGAACTATTTTCTAGCGAGCAACGAACCATGAGCATTTTGACCAGGCCCATCCAATACTAAACCGGTGGGTTTTGTTAGCGCGTTGCGATGACCTTATTAAAAAAATATTACATCAAGACATAAACACATCGTAACAATACAATCAAAACATAAAAACATTACGTTGTTGCAAGATGATTATTGATTTAATTTTTTTAAAGTTTGATGCCATAGATACAATATTACGCGTATATTCTAAAAGTCAATGATCATTAGCCCAATTGATTAAGGTGATGTATTCATGACATGTAAAATTGAAAGTCATGGGTTCAAGCAAAATGTTCAGAGTTGAGACAATAGGTTTTCTCATCAATGTGTTTTATTATGAGGGGGTTGCGGATGTAGTCTCGGCTGAAAAACGAATAAATGAACGTGATTAAAATAACATTTTTTTAAAGTAAACTTCATTCAAAAAAACGAGAGAACCTCAAAAAAAGACCCCTCAGAAAACACCAATTACAACATATACATAGGGTATTTACCCCAATCGTTCCAATCAATCCTAATACAATTAGATCTATATTTGAGCGAAATAAAAGCCACAGACTTAACCAGCGCCACCACTTCCACAACCTTCGGATCCTTATTTTGGAAAACCAAGTTGTTTCGTTCTTTCCAAATCGCCCACATCGTTATCATGAAAATGCCGCGCACTATTTTGTTACCCTTCTTAGATCCAACCGTCTGATTCGGCCATTGCAGCACATCTTCGAAGGAAACAAAACCAGCGAAATCCAATTTACACCAATTCCAGATTCTAACCCAAACTTCATAAACAAAGACACATGAAAAAAATAAATAACAAACATCCTCTGCCTCGTAGTTACATAACGGACACAGGGAACTCGACAATTCAACATTCCTTCTAATCAGCTCCACTCTAGTAGGGACTCTACCCTTTTGAATTCTCCAGCCCAAGATATTGATCTTGATTGGCACCCATTTAACCCACTTAAACTTTTGAAAAGGCAAGCTGCAAATATTCTTCCTAATTGACTCTTTGTCTTCAGCAACAGAGAAAATATTCTTCCTAATTGATTAAAATAACACCTATTAATCGAAACAGAGTCGTACGTTTTTGTTAAATAAAAAAAACTATATTCTAAAAAGTAACTACTCATTATTCTTTTGGAACAAATAATAATTTGTACTTTCCGAAATTGTCGAAGGGCGCGTGAACCATCGCATTCGCCATTGAATCGGTCATCCACCAAACGAAGCGTATAACTGTTTTCTCCTACGCTCTAGGGTTCCACCAGCGTTCTCCGACGAAGGTATGGATCTTCATTCTTTCTTCCTCCTCCTCTTCTTCTTCTTCCAATTTTTACTACAAAATCTCAAATTTGATCGATCGATGTATGATTTAGGGTTTCACGCGTATAAATTGAACTGTTTGATTGATGGATAAGTGATGCGTATGCAGGCTATTTCAGCAAGCGAGGTTGTTTTGAAGCGTTCGTGAAGTGCATCTGTTTCGAAAATGTAAGTGCCGTTGGATGTGGTGTCTTAATCGAAATGCCAATGGATCGGTTCGTTCTCCATGCTATAATTTGGATTTAGGATAATTTTAATGTGGGGTTAGTTGATGCAGGTGAGCATCTTACGGCATAGGCCATACATTAGACCTAAATTGGAATTAATGCAATTTTGGGAATTTTCAGATGCATCCCAATATGACTAAATATTTTTGAATAATGAACAATATATAACCATTTTGGATCGAAAGCGGGATCATATACGTATGTAAATGGGAAAATAGGCGATTTAATGTAAGAATTTCTGGAAGTTATGCAATTTTCAAGACAAAACCTTAAAAGAATCTTTGTATTTATGACTTTATGTATGTACAAGTTACATTGGATGTCTACTTGCATACATGTAATGTTCTTGATGCTTATTGACTTTGTCTAGGGAAATAATCTACGTATTATTGTATTAATGTTTTCATTTTGTTCCTTTTTTAAGGGGTGATGCTGAACCAGTTGACCAAAAGAAGTACTTAGAAGATTCTAGCAAGCCCAAGTGTGTTAGACCTCTCATTGAGTATCAGGTGCTTTTATAATCCACTGGGAACTGGCCTTTTACCGTTGCACATATTGAGTATCATATTTGCATGTCATATGTTTTACATGGTGGAGTGCTTTGGTTTGTTATGTCTTAAATTATTTGCAAATTTCAAAGCAGCAATGCTTACTTCAAATTGGGTGTTTAAGTATGGTGTGTAGTGCAGTCTACATGTTGTAAATGTTTACAAAAAGGTGTAAATGTAGGTAAAAGTTAAGAGAAAATCTCAAAAGCAACCATTTCTTAGGGTGTGATATACCCCTTAAGCCAGGTCAGAAAGAAAATCATCTCAATAGATATGACATATGCGACACATTTCACGTATCCACTTTTGCTCACATATCCTCAATTTATTCACATTAAGTAGTTCGTGAATGCATCTTTTACGTGGACAATAGTCGCATATCATCAATATTAATGCGAGTAAATTGTTGATACGCTAGCAGAAATGGATATGTGGCATGTATGTTACATATGTTATGACTATGGAGGTAATTTTATATTAAACATGAGTATAGGGCTACATCACTCCTGGAACAATGGTTACTTTCATAGTTTGCACAAAATTAATCAGGGTGAACAATATGAAGCAAGTCAAATATGCATCTTCAAAAATATTTTAGAAGTGCAAACTATATGGAAATGGAATCTTCCCATAGGAGATTAAATATAGATGATGAAAATATAACCACAAATTAGTTCAAAATTTGCATACACCATTTGGATCTTATTATATAAGTGTTAACTAGATTTCGCATCTTGGATGCCCTAAATGTTTGGTATTTTTACTTTTCATGTTATCTATACATGTCACTCTACATCAGTATTTAGCAAGGGTGATTGGTGTCTTTATAGAACTGTATATTAACTTAAATTGTGTTGTTTGTTGAGACCGCAGGCATGTGTTAGCATCTTCCCTAAACCCTAGATTTTTCAATTTCTAAACATCCTCTATATTAGGGATTTTTACAATGTAGGGTGTTCTATGATCTATCTTTTATAATTTATATATCTAAGTAGTTAGTTTCTATTAAACATACCCTACAGCTAAGATGTCAAAATAAAGACCTGGAAAAAGTATGATTGTTAAATCTAACAGGATTTAACGGATTAAAGTCACCTGTAACGTATTCAAATCCATTAAACCTTCTACATTGCGTTATTTAGAAAGTCTAGATTATTGTTATAACATATTGTTTTATAATCACATCTAACATATTAGTTATCATCTATAAAATAAATTTCATAAAAAATTGCCAATTGGCACTTGGCCCAACCCACTCTGCAAGTTTTGTGGTTGTATCTAATTAATATCTAGTGAAATCTACAGGCATGCGTGAAACGTGTAGAAGGAGATGAAACTCGAGAAAAACATTGCACTGGGCAATACTTCGATTATTGGCACTGTATTGACAAAGCCGTAAGTTTATTTTCCTCTGTCCTTAGTTTCGTGTATTCTATTTCATAAAACAATGTTACCAAACCTGTTTATGTTTCGCTGCAGGTTGCACCAAAGCTATTTGACAAACTTAAGTGAAAGAGAGAGATATTGCAGTACATTAAGATTGCATCTCGCATAACAGTTCTTGGTTTGCTAAACGAAAACTTATCTGCATGGCTCTCTTGATAACTAGTCATGTAGTTGAAATTAAATAAGTAGCATCTCCATGGTGAAGTTTTAGATCTTCAATGATTCACTTGTTTCTTTTCTTTTTTGGTGTCAGGATGACGAAATGATACGCCTTTTCTTTTGTCTATGCAGTAATAAAGTACCGAACGTTCGTTCGAACTAAAAGGTTGGGGGTTAAGTTAATTAGACTTGAATCTTTAACCGCTATTTGGCTGCAGAGATACATTAGATTTTTTTTCTAACCAGATTTTTTAGAATAAATACATTACAACTCGCACCTTTAGTATTTAAAACTCCAACCTTTTAATTGTGAGACATACTTTTTAAATCTTTTTTGAACAGCAAATGCACGACTCTACTTTGGAGGATAAGTGTTATTTTAATCGGCCCACCTATACGTTTTTCAGCCGGGACCGCACGCCCAGTTTTAGTTGCGAGACATAGTTTTTAAATCTTTTTTGAATGGCAAATGTACGATTCTATTTCGGAGGATAGGCGTTATCTTAATCGGGTCCATCTATCCGTTTTCCAGTCGGGACCGTACCCCCAACCCCATAAGGAGAAAACCCATTGTTGAGAACACACCCTGCCTCAACTTTGAATATTTTGCTCAGAGTGACTTAAACCCATGATCTTCCATTATTTACATGTCATGAGTAACTCACATAACCAGTTGGGTTAAGGATCATTAGATTACATGTCACGGGTAGCCCACATAACCCACATAATATTATATTTCTTACAATTGTAATAATTAATATCACCAGATTGACCGGTTAATTAATAATGAATTGATGACATGTTAATGAAATATATTTGACAACTTAACGAATTAGCCTTGCTTTTAACGAGTTACAAGTTTGGTCTACATTAAACTGCAACTTTTAAGCTTATCCTGAAACATTTAATGCCCAAAGGATGTGTACAGTTCCAGATTTCCTAATTAATTGACACGCCTCCGTCTCTTTATTGTTCATAACATTTGAAATGTTAGGTTATATGTATTTAAAATCTTTTAAATTATTAAGGATAAAACGATCTTTTAAAATATTTATAGATGTGTTTCAAGTTGAACAATCAAGAAAACATAATTTCAACATTATATTTCAAACGATTTGTACAAACTTAAAATCTGGACTAATACAAACAAAGATGAAAATGAAAAAGAACACATAAAATGCGATAATCTTTATAAACGAGCGAGACAATAGAGAGGATGAAGACTGAATTATATCATTGATCATGTGCAGGACAATTTTAGGATCACATATCCAAGATGATGAATACAACAAACTGATGAACACCAAAAGCTGATCCAATGGTGTGTAGGCAAGAATCATAATCTTAATTTGGATTAGAAGAGTTAAAACCAATGTTTTCAGAACCGGATCGGACGTCGAACCGGACGCCTTACTGGTTTGGTGGTCGGACCGGACCGGTCGGACCGGTTGGATCGGATTTAACTATATTTTAATTATATTTATATACGTAATTAAATATAAGTAATTTATATATGATTTATACATATATTTTATAGTTATATATAAAACTTAACTATATTTGTATATCCGACATACTAATTTATGGTTTAACACCCCGTTTTTACCCACTAAAAAAATTGAAAACCGGCCCAAACCGGCCCGGTTCACCGGTCCAACCGGCGGTTCGGGTTCACTCGGCCGGTTCAAGGCAAACAAAATGAGCCATATTGGATCGGATCGGCCAGGGTCCCGAATCGCAGTCCGACCGGTCGGTCCGATCCGAGCCTAACAACACTGGTTAAAACCCTAGATAGAATAACAGAGATCATGGACTAATGAAGTAGCCACATTATTCTTTCTTTTGTGTGTAAAATCCAAATCTAATCATATGCCCAAACTAGACGTGCACAAAAAACCGGGTCCACGACCTGACCCGGTGAACCGGCCCGAACTCGAACCGGTTTGGAACCGGCTCTAAGCCAAACCGGTTCCAACCCGGAAAAAACCGGCGGTTTGGGACCGGTTTGGGCTTTTCTAGTGTGAAACCGGTTTGGAACCGGTTTTTGCCCAACCCGGTTTTGGAACCGATTCAAGAAAACCGGTTTGGAACCGGTTCGAACCGTTGGATTTTTTTTTCAAACGGTCATATAGTCGTTTGAAGTCCTTTTTGACCGTTTTTTCAATTTTTTTGACCATTTTGCCCTTATATGATAGTATAAATAGGTAGTGGGTGTAATGGTTTAGTCACAATACTCAAAAGCTCAAAAACGTGCTTAAAAACCCAAAAACGCTCACTCACTCTCAACTTTCTATTCTCTCAATCTCTTGAATTTTATATAATGACTTCTGAATCATCCGTTCCAACCGGTGAATCCTCAAGTGTCGCTACCATTGTTAGAATTATACCAACAACGAGAAACCAAGAGATTTGGTGCAATTTCGACTTATGCGAAATGTCTAATGGTCAAAATAAAGCTCGATGTAAGACTTGTGGTTCGTTTTTCAAGTCGGATTCTAACTCGACTTTGAGAAACCATATGACCAAATGATGCAAGTCTTTGAAAAGTACATCGAGTAAAGGCCAAACATCAATCGGAAACGATGGTGGTTTATGGAACTTCAGCGTCGATATGGTTCGGGATAGAATGGCAAAGTTTGTAATTTAAGAAGGATTACCGTTCGATCACTTCGACAACCCTTGGTTAACAAAATTGATTCAAGAAACTCTTCAACCACGCTACACTCACGTAAGTCGCACCACTCTTAGACGTGATTGTTTAAATCTTTGGAAACAAGCAAAAAATGATTTAAAGGTTTTGTTTGAAAATTTACAAACCGGTGTGAACTTAACTACCGATGTTTGGTCCGCCCCACACGGTTTACCGGAATCGTACCATTGCGTCACCGCCCATTGGATAGATCCAAGTTCGTGGCAAATGATGAAACGTACGATTGCGTTTGAATTATTTGGATATCCGCATACCGGTGATA
>BJCO01636363.1:0-18012 GCA_018326465.1 Flaveria floridana
AGATGATTTATCAGCTGATGACTTCAGTAGATGTCATCAGCTCATGTCTTCAGTCTTTGTCTTCAGACTTTGTGCATCAGTAGATGATCTTCAGTTCTTCAGTTCTTCAACTTTTGATCTTCAGCACTTATCTTCAGTACTTGAAGTCTTCAGTACTTGTATGTTTCAGTACTTCAGACTTCAGTACTTATCTTCAGCATTTTGGGATCTTCAGCTGTTGTACTTCAGATCTTTGATCTTCAGCTGTTGATTCTTCAGACTTTGTCAAACTGCTGATGAAAGTCTTCAACAGTTGTTGTGATGACATGTGGGACTTAGAGGTTTTCCTGATCTTGGCTCATTGGTTCTTTTGGTCCAACAATAATGATCCATGTAAGAATAAACGAAGTTAACATTTTATTAACAAAAAATACGAGATGTTACACATATTACTCGCTCCATCATAACCTTGACCTGTTAATCATTTCAAACTCAAGTTATGTTTTGCAAAGAAGGTGTCAATAGAAGACTTGAGAACCAAAGAAGATGTTTCCATCACATGAACAAGCCGTACAAATCTTTCTTTAACAAATCCATGTGTAATCAACATATGATAAAAAAATAGCCATTTGTTCCTTTTTGGATACATTACTAGACTCATCAACTAATAATGTGAACACATCATCACCAATTTTTATGAAAAATAGATTGAAGTACTTCTTCTTTAAAACAATAAGCAACATCCTTTTGAGTACTTGGAATAAATATTTATTATTTTCTGGGGCTTTTGATAACTTCTTTAATTTCTCATTTTGACTAATGATTAAATCCATTAATTCCAAAAAAAACCTTTAAAACTAGAAGTCTCCTTCTCATCATGGCCACGAAATGGTAATGTGCATTTCAAACAAAATCTACAAGCATCAACTGTAGCATTCAATCGAATCCGATTTTCTTTTTTTGTAATATCATCTTGTTTGTGAAGGGCAACATCAATAGATTGAGCTTGATTTACTAGATCCTCATATTTTTTAGTGCTTTATTGTGAAAACTATTGATATCACCAACATGTCTATAAAATCTTTCTGTTTTGTTCCAACTATTAAAGCCTACTGTCATAAATGCATCACGCCCACCTTCATTGGCAATTCCAATCCTGACATAATCTCTACATAAGTAACAACATAAACAAAAGGCTTTATCCACTTTTACACTATATTCAAGCCAATTACCATGTTTATCAAACCAAGTACGCACAAAACGTCATTCTTTATTTCCTATCAATTTTTTGGGGAAGTCATGTCCACGTGGTTGGCAAGGTCCTTTCAACCAATATTTTCTTCTTATTTCATCTCTTTGATTTGGGTGATAATCTAGAATTCTTATTCTATCAAATGAATCCCAAGGAAGATTATTCAAATCAACAAATTTAGGCATAGATGGAGTAGACATAGGTCGAGGAATACTAGCAGGAGGATTTTCGGATGAAGATGACACTTTTATTTTTAGAAAATTTTCCATGGTTTTTAATCCTAACATAACAAAAAAAACAAAAATCAATTAATATAAAAAACTACTTTATAAAGAATGAAATGTCACCTGCTTCTTTCAACAAACAAAATCAATTGAAATTCTAAGTCTCATATAAATGAAAAGCACTTAATGAAATTCAAGTCTCAGACAAACTTAAATGGAATTCAACTCAACAAGCAGTGAAAAAGACCTGTGTTCGTGGAGACGTGTATAATGGACTCCGAACTCAACGATGGTCGGTGGCCAGCGAGCAAGGGGCGGGTTTGACGTCTTCAATTTCAGTCGTCTCGGTCTTCCACGTGCGGATGTGCCGTGTGCGTTCTTCTTCTCCAAACTCCTGTAGGGTTGTAGGGTTTTAGAATGAAAGCAATTGCTTCTTCACATTCTTCTAATTTGTTTCTTCCTGATGGGCCCCCATCATAAAAAAGTATGCCCCTTAAAATATATTTTTTGGGCTTAATACCTAGTTTTTTAAAAAAAAATACATATGGATTTGGGCTTGTACGGGTGCCTTCCCCCCTCCCAACACTTTAAATCCGCCCCTGGTGATCTTCTCCCTAAAAAAACATATGCCTTTATGGGCTAGCCACACTAACAAATCAACAATAATCTTTATTTAATCCAATGCGTAAGAAGTGCCTCTACCCATAAGCAAATATCACCCAAAAGGGAAACATAAGGGTACTCATAGCCAATATAAAGATGTCATATCATTCTATATAAACGTATCTTAAAACTACGCTAAAGGGAGGGGCTAAACTGGCATTATTTATTCAACCCAAAAACTCTTCATCGTCTACAATGTTGTTCAACGGTCATCAACCCACCGGCCTGCAGCTGGTTCATGAACCCTCCCTCGAGCTCAAACCCGAAGTCCACTATGTCCACCCTAAGTAAACACACAGGTTTTATAAATCAAAAATCATATTTAAATTTGTTGATTTTATGACCTATGCGGACTTTCCAAGAAGATAGCAATTTAAAATCCACTTTGGGCATATGATGGGCACAACTCATGGATTGACTGTAGTCTGGCTGTCTAAATAAATTCCTATGAAAACAGCTATTTTATAATAAGTAGATCTCAACCCATACTCTAAATGCTTTTGTGACAACACTTCTAACAACAAATCAATTATATATGAAAAAGGCTGTATAAATAAGACCTCAAGGGCTCAAGGCCTTACGATCCCTACTATCATGTCCTTGCCTCTAAGGCTTTTACCAATAAACATAGAATTAATTTTTAAATTTGATTATTATGTAACTTGTATTTTTATTACACATATATTTGAATAAATATAAAAATGCCCACACATGGTGCATAAAGACTGTAGCCATCTGTGAGACGGTTGCATTGGAGTGACAAATCCATAAGCCATCCGTAAGGTGATGTTCAGGTACGCCTCAATATTTTTTGAGGTTCCAATCGAACTAAAAATTTTAAGGTTTTTCAAACTTTTGTTTTATTAAAACTATTCTTTCTTATCCGGGCATGAGACCGGCAATAATAGATTAATGCATTTATAGTTGGTGAGATAATAAATGGGACGGACCCTCCCTGGACCCTGTGAAAACGCGGGAGCTCTTTGCAGCACCAGGTACGCCCTATAGTTGGTGAGATATCCTTTTAAGATGTTTAGATTTAATTTATTTTTCTAACGCTATATGATGCAATTCGTTATATTGGAAGCCAACTAAATTAATAAAGTACCTAACTCAGTCAAATTTATTACACATATAAAACTACTTTACAAAATTTGGAGACCTTGTAAAATTAGGGCCCAAAGCCCTATAGCAAGGAACGTAAATGGATGAAGTTAGGGTGGGCCAAGTTGAGTATTTGAGTATTTTTGAATTTTAATATTGTATATGTATATGTTTTTATTAAATGTTGTTCAAAAAAACAAATATGTGTTTATTAAAGATTTAGATTACAAGTTTATATATATATATATACATATATATACACACACACACACACATACTACTAAACTTATTATATTTTAACTAATACATTTATAAATTTTTATATATTCATTAATCTTATATTAATCAATATTTATATATGTTAAAACTTTTAATTAGAGTTAATAAATTTTAAACAATTATATTACAAATTTCAAAATCTCACAACATTTTATATTATTGTAATTCCCTAAAAACCCAACTAAAAATAATAACACTCTTTCTTTTATTCTTCTTCAAACCTCCAACTCTCCAATCCAGTATCTTTCAGTTTTTCTAATACCTCCTTCAATCCTTACACAAATATATAATAAAATCAAGTATATTTCACTTCTCTCATTTATGTATTTCTGGTAGGTAGTCAAAATATAGTCCAATGATTAATGCATGATAATGTTGATGAGTTTGTATAAACAAATGAATGGCATGTTTATACAACTAATATGAGGCCGACAAGGGGTCAAGTTTTAGCCATCCAAGAAGGAACACAAATATATAGAGAGATGATATGAAAATAGAGACCACCATCTTTGAAATGACTCCTTTTCTCCAGATTCGGTTTTCTTGATAGTTAGAAGACGAAATCGAGTGAGCAAACAACCTTTCAATAGAATTGGTGAAGGTAAGTCCAACCATCGTGTATAATTTCAGCAAATCCACAATGCTCAAAGAGAATGAGATTTATACATTGACATGAGTTTCAAGAAAAGATGTTGAGAGAGCCTTCGATGTTCACCAAGCTTGATAGGAAATTGCAAGAGGTCCATAAGGAACTTGCATGGAGCTTGAAAGTAATAAGCGATGCAATGTAAGCATGCATTAGGATTCATAATATGATTATAGAGGATGGAGATTATGCCATATCTAATTGGTCAAGTGACGATGATGAGAAAGATTGTTGCTTGTGTGATCGAGTATATGCTTTTTATGTGATGAAATTACAAAGTTAAGTTTAGATTTATAAAAGAACAATTGTTACCATAATAGTAATCAAGACACGTACATGTAAGTACGCTTATCGTATATGTAATTTGGTTATGGTAAGAACCAAGTATCGATACAAGAACATGATAGCTCATGATAATAAAGCCTTATCATTATTCAACCTTTTATTTCAATTTGCTTGTGAAGATATAATGTGTTAGAATAAACTGCAAGTCAATAAATGGTTTATAGGAAGTATTCACTTAAACTTAAATCCACTAAGTTAATTATTAATGATTAATAACAAATATTTGATTTCGACACTCATAAAATTATGTAGGCTAGAGTGTTAGGTCTCATTTCCTAGCCATATGATTCTTTGGAAAGTTAACACAACTTTCATATGCTAACAACCTTGAATCATTCCTGTTGCAAAACTATGCTATGATTACGCATTGGAGGTTATAAATGCTGGTTAATCTCCAATGTCTTGTTATTTAACCGTTTGATAAGTTGGAAATCTAACATGATAGCCATGTGCTAACCGCAGTAAATCATATTCATTTAAGATCACTGTTACACCTTGGGATTAGGTCACCCTAGGTCATGTCAACCGATGAGGATCGTATGTTATTTTAGTCAAAAAATCATTTTCAAAGATCTTTAGCAACATAAATTTATTTATAACAATATTGTAATATCATTTTAGAAATCAAGTCATATATAAAAACCAGATAATTCATTAATTCATATCGTCATTTTACAAAAGATCATGTTCGTATATACAATCACAAGATTTAAATTCTTGAGATGACTTTGTTGGATCAATTGAAACAAGAACGTTTGTAAATCAGTAGTTAATGGTAGATGCAGAATCTCTATTAACTACTAATATCAAACACACAAATTGCAAATCTTGAATGTAAATAACATAATAGAAATTCTTTCAAAGTATTCACTTGATTATAATACACTAATTACAAAAGTTATAACAACCAAACAAATGTGCAAAACTATCTAGCCTCAAAAATATATAAGAGTGATGTAACTATACTATAAAAGCTAAACACTAAAACAAATCCTGATCACGTATTCTAGGTTTAGGAGCAATGGTATGTTGTATCCATTAATCAACACTTATGGCATTACCACAAATGTGTAATACTCTTGGTTTACAAAAAGTGTACAATATAGACAGGAAATCATCACAACAGATCTGCGGCAGTTGTAGTGCCATGGTAACACCATAACTCTTTAGTACTGATATCTTGTTTACAAAAGTAGTACTTCAACATATACAACTTCTGCTTAGAAGATGCAATGTATTGATGAATCATAGTGGATTAACAGATGGCTTGGTAGATGAAGTCTTCAGCAGACAAACTTCTCTTCAGCACATTGACTATTTTTGGTAGGAGCTATATAACAACTTATGTTTGGTAGCTTCATCCTTTAATATCCAAACAAATTCTTCATAGGTTGATGCTACTAAAACTAACTACTTCTTTTATACAAGTATCATTCTTACTGTCCTCTCACATATTAGAACCCTTACATCATTTGATAGATTATGAATATGGATGTTTACTAAGTCTCTTAGATTGTGCGGAGAAAGCCTAGGTAAGTTAAGTTCACTTACATGGACATTTTGAGCACCTAAGAAAATTAAAGTGTAAGAGTTAGTATTTGGATCAAAACTCATTGACGTAACTAGATCATGAACATCCAAGGGAGTTATGTGAAGGACATCTTTTTCACCAACACCATTAGCTTCTACTTTAACTTTCTTATGAATTTTCACCCTCAAATTATATAGCATTAACTTGTATCTTATAGAAATGTCTTCATATTGCTTGATGAGATAAAACATTCTTTTCTGTTCTTGGTAATCCAGTTGAAGCACTTTAAATTCAACTACATACAAAAATCTTGATCCATCATTTATTTAATAATGAAGTAGTTCTTATATTGCAAATCAAATCCCCATTAGTGATCATAATGCAGGACTAGTGAAGGAGGCCAACGCAACAGTTTCACAAGGTTGAAGAGACTTAGAACACTTAACAAATCAAATAGGAAACCGACTTAAAGTGAAACAAAGAAAACAAGTAAAGAACATAACAAGAACATAATAAGATGGTTTTTAAGAATGCAGTACATTACTCTCAAGTTATTTTTACAAAGTGTTACAAAGCTTAGTTCTAATGACAAGTACTTGAGGTACTTTATACTACATCCTACAGCCGACCAAACTTTAAACGTCAGCTAGAAACACTAATCTAGACAATAGATCAATGTAAAGTCAAAAGACAGATTGTCTTTTGACTAGTGACTATGACATGCAATAGCTCATATCCTTATCTAATACAAAAAGTATAAAAGTACAAAAGTAGAATGTTACAAACTCTAAGAGCATTCATATTAGCTTCCCCATCCCCATCTATATATTTATACTAAAAACACTACTTTTTACTCTCTCTTTCAATTAAATAATACTTTTTTATATCTTTATTATAACCTTTTCTCTCACCTACACTCACAAGCACTTTTAAAAATATTCATGTTTCCTCGCATATGGGGAATTACTATACAATCCTTATAAAGTTTCTCTCTCCTTCACTCATAATCACTTACAATCATCCCCCATAATATAGGGCACACACTCACATTGAAATGGGGCACCTACTATGAATGCTCTAAGACCTTAACATATAGTTGACAAAAGTATGGACTCTTCACTAACTTATATAAGTTGGTGAGTCTTCAAAGATGGCAGTGAAAAGTGATTCAACTTTTGTGAAAAGTGAGTTAGTAAAGCATGTCTTCTCTGTATTCGGAAGGAATCAGTCTCTTAGATTTGGAAGAAATGGTCTTTTGCTTTCGAAAGATTTGATATTTAATGTATTTCATTGAGTAGTATCAAATATTCTGAAGTAACTGTCCTTATACTTCAGATATGCATGCTGAGAGCTCTTTGGTTGCATCAGCCTCTAAGTATAATACTTACAAACTCTTCCTAGACCAATGCTACCAAAACTGAAGTAAAATTTTGAATCTTGATCATCATCTATTGATAGTACTCATTAGAATCAAGACCATTCCCTTCATTATCAGTTGGTCAGGATTTCTTAGACTTTCAAAGTACCTTTGCATGTCATAGTGATCATGCAAAGGAAGGTCAAGTATGTTTTGCAAGAAGTACACATCTTGACCCCTTTGATCTCTCTAGTGACATAACATATGTCTGGATTAGTAGCAAATGCCTATGACAGGATGGGTCTCTTAGCAGTAAGAGGCTCTAAAATAAGTAGAGTTGGTTGAGCAACCTCTTCTTGATCAACCTCAAGATGTTCGGACCCATCCTAAGGTGCAAAGGTGGTATCCTTGGACTTTTGCATCTTTTTCTTTTCCCTTCTGATGGCCATCCTCTTACTCTTTTTATACTTTAACTAAGAAGGCTGGCCTTGAGTACCAAATGGTCCTTTTTTTCCTTCTCAATTAGGTCCTTTTTCTTAAAAGGTTTAGAAGGAGAAGGATCAGGACCATGTTGTGGGTCAGAAGATGAAGCTTTCTGAGATGCAGCACTAGGTCTAGGTTGAGTTGTCTCTTATGGTTCAACCTTGACCTCAGCTTCAGGCGCAGTCTGACTTGGTGGAGAATGAAAGTCAACCAACTCACCCTTCTTGATCTTCTGCTTAATCACTTTAATATGCTCATCCATGATGGATAAAGACATTAGGCCAAGTCTCCTTTCGGAGAACCCATACAACTTCAAGAAGCTCACAATCTTTAGTCTGTCAGCAGACTTCTTCTGATTGGCTCGGATAGTGACTCTTAACTTTGCAGCATCTTCCCTCATCTTCCTTTTAGTAGTTTTTTGTTCTTTCAACACTTCTTGCTCAGCCTGCTTGAGTTACTCAAATTCTATGTACTCATAGGACAAGGGAAATAGGTCTGCTTCCTGATAGAGGCCTGTATAACTCATGTAGGTTATCTTGTTTTGCATGTCTTGTTCCTTACATGCCTGAGTTTCTTGTTCAGTTGCCACAACCTCTGCCTCAAGGCTTTCTTGAACTAGAGAGAGTGTAGGAGCTTTGTATAGTCTTTTTCTTCTTCTTTCTTCTTTGATTTTGAGGAGCAACTCTACAGCCTCGACTTCATTCCTCTCTTTTGACACCTTAATATTAGTCACTTCATTTAGTTCTTCCAATGGAAAAGAGATGATTTCATCTATATTGTAGTTCCTCGACCCTAAGTAGTTTAATCTGGCTGCCCTCAACTCATCCTCCCGAGTGTTTGGCTAGGAGTTGTAGCTTGCATAAAGCTAGGGGTCTTACTTAAACTCTCTCCCTTTACCTTCATCTCCCTCTCTCTTTTCTCCTCCTCAATCTCCTCATATGTCATATTACTAATCCCTTTGTCCATCATTTTCCTGTGTGACTTAGGGTGGGAAGAGCTTTAGCTTTTATTGCTTGTTGTAGCACTTGAGCTCTGGCCAGAGAGAGGTTGTGAGATACCTTTACCAACTGGTGGCTCACTGAGGGTACTGGGTGCTGAATCAGTTTCTGTCTTAAGGTTCTCAGGTTCAACTACTGGGCCTTAAACTAAGGTTTCCCCTTCGAAGCTAATCTCAGGGTCTGTCTTAGTATCCAATTGACCAATAGATTTACCTGGTAGCCTCTGTCTATATAATTTGGATCTCTATCTATCTATAGCTTATTGTTGTCCCTGCGATCTAGAGAGTACCAAGGCTCTTCTATCAGTATCATACCTCCATTCTACTATAGGATTTTCAGTAGAGTAGGATGGGGTAGACATAACCCTTGGTATGCCCTCCTTAAATGGGCTCTAAATCAGGGCAGTCACATCAATGTGGGTCTGAGGAGGTTGTTGAGTATGGACAACTACAAGTGAGGGTGGTGAGTCATCTATGTCCATAATCTGGGAAGAACTCATAGGTTCTGTGATTGTATGTAGGATTTTCTTTCCCTTTTTGGAAACATCACCCTCTTACACATGGGAACTAAGGGTTACGACCGTCACATCCACAAGTTCTAATAGACCTGGTTGAGTTTGCCTAACAGGTCTCCCAGCTAACTTGCCATTGAGATCGGTGATCTAACATCGCTGATCATTAAGCTGTCTTTAAGGTAGCCACCTAAGATTCCATGTGACTTACCTTTGAAACTAAATAGGTGCATGTCTTGACAGTTTTTGCACCTTTAGTTGCAGACTCCCCTCATCTTCATTAGAAGAATCATGGGGGGTTGAGCGAATAGGAACAAAGTCTTCTTCCTTACGACCAGCTTGGAGTTCTTGGCTGTTAGATTTCCCCTGCACCATTACAGCTTCAAGATAAGTGTTAATGGGCTGGGTTGCCATGCTTGAGGTCTTAAGCATGTAATCACTTGCAAAAGTGAAGGCCTCTTCCATATGAACTTAAAAATGTTAAGAAAAGTCCGCCTCAGTTAAGGGTGGATGATGTGGTCTATATATAAGTGATTCAGGAGCACTCATCTCTCCTTGAGTAAGGGAGGAGAAGAGAGACTCATGGTACTCATTGAAGCTCATATCCTCATCAAAATAGAATTGTAGGTTAGGGATGGGTTGGTTTAAGTCTAACGGTTGGGGATGGCAACTTTCCCCTGAAGGCTGATCACTTGAGTTTTGAGACACAGAGTGATGGCTTAAGGATTAGGTAGTGAGCTTATTAGGCTGAGCATGAGAAATCTCACCACCGATCAATGAAGTAAAGGGAGTGGTCTGCTACTCAGGGTAAGTGGGAGCTCTAGGTTTCACTTCCTCCTACATAGGTGGTTGTATAGGGACCTACTTAATCTGAATAGACTAAGAGGGTTCGTTTGGATTTTCTTATGTAGGTGATGATTATTTGCGGCTGTGTGGGTGGTGGAGATGTAGAAGGTGTGGGTTCAACATTAGGTGGTGCTACCAAGTTGTCAGCTTGAGCAATGATCTCTAACATTTTTAGGACCAGGGCTGTTTATACCCCTAAGAAGCCAACAATGCTCATTCTCATGATTTTAAAGATGTTGGGCTTCATCTGTACCAATTTAAGAGTAACACATGTTCTCTTTAACTGTGAGCTCGGTTCACAGTTAAAAATGTGTTGAACATATCTAGGGAACATGTAGTACTCTAAGAAGTCCAATTTAGCAAGCAAGTTTGTATATACAAACTGGGAGTACTTAAACTTGACCCCTTGAGTCATTCAATGGACTATTTAGGATAAGTTATCAGGAATCTGGTCCCATCATCCATGTTTATTAGATAAAGAGTGTATAATAACATGGAGGAGGTACTTTCACTAGTAGGAGATCTTACCTTTTTTTGAAGGTTCTGACTGTGAAGTACACTTCATAGCCCATCTGCCAAAATGACTCATTAACAGCAGATTTAGGGAAGGACAGCTTGCCTTATGCATCATCTAGCCTTAAATGAGAGGTGATTGTGCTGGGGTGATAAAAACTATCCTCCCCTGCACAGTGGCTTCTCACCGTCCAAGATCACCTCTTGGAAGGTCCTCCAGAACTAAAGGAGTTGTCCTTTATACAGTGGATTGTCTATTGTGAGTTCGGTGAGGTAGTTCGATTGAGAAAGGAAGCGACAAACATCTGAGAAACCTGAATATATCTCAGATGCAATAGTGCAACTTGATTATTTTGCATGTGAAGTTGCATGAAAAAATCTGGTTGGTTTCAGGGTTCAGGGTTGGCTATTGAGAAAGCTTCAAAGTGAAGAAACCTAAGAAAATAGAAGGTTTATGGGTGAGTTTAGGGTTAGAACTTTTGCAGATGGAGAGGAAGAAGAAAGAGGGGGGAACCATTGAAAGGAATTTTATATGGTAGGATTTAAGACAAAGTTAATGCAAAAGGATAAACTTTAAAATTCGGATGTTACTCCCACCTCTGGAAAAATGCCCAAAAAGATAGTTTTCTTGGAACTCGAAAATCTTTCGAAGGTAATTTGTGTACGGAAGTTTTAAAAAACTTTCTAAAACCAATTTGAATTTGGAAGATATTCAAAGTTTGCTTCGGAAGAAAAATACTTGGAGTAATTTACTTCCGAGACATATTTGATTTCAAAAGATATTAAACTTCAGAAGTTTTATTTAAATGATGAATAAAGCTTTCAAGACTTAATTGCTTTCGGAAAAAAATTATCATTCAAAACACATAAGTACTTAGTAGCCTATTTAAGCTTCGGAATATTTATTAGAATTTCTTCCGAAGGTAAATTTTTTAGTAAGTAGTTATTAGTTTTGAAGTCATATATTTCTTCCAAAGTCAATTTAATATCTTCCGAAAGAAAAAATATATCTTAAATTTTTAAAATTATAAGGAATATCATTTTAAAAAGATTTCTCCCAAGGTAAACCGTGCTTATTGAATGATGATATAGACAACTTAATACACACATATTTACAAAATAATCTTGAAATTAATTTAAGAAAACCTACTCAAAGTTAAGTATTTTAATAGCTGATACAAGATACTTAAATCTCTATTGATCAAAAGCTTTTGTGAACAGATAAGCATATTGTTCATTTGTGTTAACTTTGACTAATTTTATCAATTATTTTTTAAAATTATCTCTTATCAAATGATACTTGATATTGATGTGCTTTGTCTTTGAGTGCTGCACAGGATTCTCTGTTATAGAGATAACACTATTGTTGTCTATGTGGATGAGAGTCTCTTTGAAGTCAAATTCGTAGTCCAACATCTGATTAGGAATCCAAAGCACTTGAGCACATCAGCTTGCAGCAGCAGTGTATGCAGCTTGCAGCAACAATGTATGTAGCTTCAGCAATTGATGCAGAAACACAAGATTGTTTCTTGCATTGCCATAAGACTATCCATCCATCAAGGAATTGACATCCCCCTGATATAGACTTTGGAGTTATGTTACAGCGACCATAGTCACTATCTGTATAAGCATACATATTGAAGTCAAAATTCTTTAAATACCAAAAGCCTAGTTTAGGAGCTCCTTTGAGTTATCTAAAAATACTCTTGACAGCAACCAGGTGTGATATTGCATGTCACAAACATGTATCATGTTTGCTGGCTATGAGGTACATAAGAGACCCAATCATAGCCCTCTAGAGATGTTCATCAACAACTCCCCCTCAAGGTCAGGTCCTAGAGAGTGGTTTTTGGATATGGGTGTCTTAGTAACCTTGCAATCAGTCAGATGAAAGCTGATAAGTATGTATTGTAGATACTTTGACTAGTTTATAAAGATGCCATTATCAACCTGCTTCACTTGAATTCCTAAAAAAAATTAAGTTCCCCCATGGCACTCATTTTAAATCTATTCTTCATCAGCTTCTCAAAGTCTTTGCAAAGCTTCAGATTAGTTGACTCAAATATGATGTCATGTACATAAACTTGAACCATCATCAAGTCATTCCCTATTCCTTTAATGAAAAGTGTGCCGTTTATCGTATCCCTCTTGTAGCCATGCTGAACAAGATACTGTGACTGTGTCTCATACCACTTCCTTGGAGCTTGATGTAGCCTATAGAGAGCTTTGTCAAGCTTACAGACATAACTAGGATAATCTGGGTCTGCAAATCCAGGTGATTATTTGACGTATACTTCCTCATCTATCACACCATATAAGAAGGCACACTTGACATCAAGTTGGTAGACCTTAAAATCCTTGGATGCAGCAAAAGCAAGTAATATTTTAACAGGTTCTAATCTTGCCATAGGAGCAAAAACATCTATGTAGTCAATCCTTTCTTCTTGAGTGTACCCTTGAGTAACTAGTCTTGCCCTGTCCTTGATGACAAGTCCTCTATCATCCTTCTTACTCCTGAAAACCCACTTGGTACCTATTGGTGTCTTCCCATGAGGAAGAGAGCATGGGTTCCAAATCTTTTGTCTTTTGAACTAAAGCAACCCCTCCTGTATTGCTTCAACCCAACTTCCATCCTTCAGAGCCTCATCAACCTTCTTTGGCTCAATCTGGGATAAGAAATAGGAGTGAAGGCAAACATTTTTGTTATGGATTTGTCCTCTTGTTCTCATCTCGGTCTCAATATTTCCAATGATGTTTGTAGCGGGATGGGTCATGTGAATTCTTAGTTTAGGAATCATAGCAAGTTGGTTGGATAAATCTAAATTGGTGAAATTCAGATCTACTGATTGAGTATTACCCACCACATCAGCACACTTATCAAGAGAAATTTGATCCAATGAGTATATGACATCATTGATGTTGTCTTCTATAGAGTGGTTATCAGCATCAAGAAATTCTTGATCACTATTACTACCTCCATCTCCTCCTAATTTGAAACCTCTTCATTTGAGTTTTGTGTCTCTGTGCTGGAATTGGTAGGCACCTATGATGTATCAGCTGAAGAGTTGTCATTGTTATGTTAATAGGGTTTCTAACTGTAGGGTTTGTTACCATTGGAGCTAAAATAAATTTCTAACTTGGTCTTCTTAGCTCAAATCTTAGGTCAAGATCTTCTGTTGATAAGCTACTTGTAGTTCCTGAAAAATCTTCATAAGTTTTGTTAAAACAATTGGTAACTAAATCAAGATTAAATAGTCAATTAGGACTAGAACCTTTCATACTGGGTGTCTCCTCATTGAAGGTCACATTGGCTTACTCCTTAACTACTCTAGTTCTGAGATTATATACTCTATAAGCCTTATCTTAGAAAGAGTATCCAATAAAGTGTCCATCATCTGATTTCTCAGAAAAAATTTAGCTATCTGATATTTGGTATTCAAGATGGCATAAGGACATCTAAATGATTTGAGGAAACCAATGATAGGTCTTGTTTGTACCACAGCTCATAAGAAGTCTTACCATGAGTCTTGACTACTAAAACTCTATTTTGCACATATCAAGCAGTGTTGACTACCTCTGCCCTGAAGGTGATGGGTAGTTCAGAGTCAAAGAGCATGTTCCTTGTAGCCTCAATAAGTGTCATGTTTTTTCTCACAGCAACACCATTTTGCTAAAGAGTCCTGGGAACACTATATTGTCTTGTAATACATTTTTCATCACAAAATGTATTAAGGATTTGGTTCTTGAATTCAGTTCTTTGATCACATCTTATGATTTTGACCTTATGATCACATTGATTCTTAATTTTAAAAATAAAGTTTTTCAAGAGCTCAGGGGTCTCATGCTTAGTACTAAGGAAGAAGACCTAAATATATCTTGTAAAGTCATCTATGATCACCAGGCAATATGAAGTTCTTCCTAAACTCATTACACTACTAAGGTCAAAGAGATCCATATGTAAGAAGTATAGGGGAATAGTGACGGAGTTCTTTTCCTTTGGCATGTAAGACACTTTGTGTTGCTTCCCTTTCAGACATGCAATACAGTGGTCATCACTTGTAACTCTTTCTTTAACATTCCATTTACCAAATTATTCTTAATTAATTTATTAATGTTCTTAAAGTTTACATGGCATATTATTTTATGCTATAGGAAAGGCTTATCACTATTGGCTTTAAATAGAAAGTAAGAAACTTCTCTTGATGGGGATGTTTCCTACAAATTAATCTTGTATATATTTCCTTTCTTAGGGGATTTGAGTAGGATATGCTCTTAAGGAATGACCACCCTAGGCTTGAGAACAATGCACTCAATGGTCTATAAAAAGAATGTTATGTCTTTGGTCATAAAATTAGGATACACTCATGAGATTGTACCCAAGCTCCTTAACATGGTTTACCTTCTCAATGCTGAACTTACCATTTATGACTCTGTCCCTTATAGTAATTATAACCACCTGATTCTCCACCAAAAGCAATTAGCCCACCATCAATTCTTTCAAAGTTTTAAAGTAAATAGCCATTGCCTGTCATGTGACTGGAACAACCACTATTAATAATCCATACATTTTCTTTGGTCTTCAGCTGTTCCTTCATAAAAAAGAATGTTAGTTACATTTGGAAACCCAAGCCTTGTTGGTCTTGGGCTTATCAAACTGAACTAAAGATAGTTCAAAGTTATTGATTCTATATGCAAACTCTAAGGATCATTTGTTGTTTTTGATGAAGAATTATCAGTCACATGGCCTTCCTTCATCTTCTACGCCATGTTTGAAAGACCAGACTTGGCCTTTAATACTTTGAAAGTTTTGATGACTTCATAAGTTCTGGAGACTAAACCTTCAAAAGCTTTTGCATCCACTGCAGTAGATTCAGTACTTTGGAAGCATTCCTTTCTTCCGAGATCAAATTTTCTTCAAAATGTAATTTTCCACCTACCTTCTTCTTCACTTTGAAGCTTCCAAAAGAAAGAGATTTTCCCTTCGAAGCTATCTTCTTCTTCTTTTTCTCAGAAGTTATCTTCTTGGTCATATGTATGGTACTCTTGGGATTGTAAATGCAATCCATAGAAAGGTGAGAGGTACTACCGCATATGATGCATTCAACTGGCATAATTCTGAGAGTCTTCTTATGAGTAGAAGGCTGAGCTTGATATTTTTTCATTTCCTTCTTTATCTTCCTAGATGATGTAGCAAGCTTCTTAGGTTGAGGCTTGCTCTTGAAACTGGATGGTTCAGGCTGTGCAACAGTGATGCACATTTGATCAACCTTTTTCTCTTACCAGGATGATTCGGACATGAACTAGGACCCTTGGTACTAGAGCCCATAGTTGAGCCTTTAGTTTTTACCACTTGAACCAGCAGAAATAAAGACTTGTTTTTGCTTGGAGTTAAAAGTGGTCTTGATCTCTTGGGTTTCTTTGATTTTCTTTTGGCTGCCTTGATCAAGTTCTTTCTAGCTAACTTGGTCATCCTTGGTTCTTTCTTCTCTCCAGGAGGATAGTGACCCTTCTTAGGATGATCCTTCTCACTTACTACAGATTTATCATTCACTATCCGCTCCTCATCTTCACTCTCTTCTTGGATAGGGTATTGAGGGGTAGCTCATCTTGACAAATTCCCCACCTTGGAGATCTTACGGATAGTAATATGTGTGGAGGAGCTATCTCACTTGAACTCAATCCCTACCTATTCTGATAAAAAATATTTGCATGCATGGATGAAGATATGATGTTCTTGAAGGTTTCTTCTTTAAGAACACATTTTTCTGCCCTAGCTTTACTGATCACGAGATCAGCCTGACATTCGGTTAACTCGGTAATGAGATCTTTCATTTGAGTCCTATAAATTATGTGCTCATGCTTAAGAGTTGAAATTGTTTTCTTTAATTCTTCTATTATAAGTTTATAGTCTTATTATGATTGTTATGGTTACCGCCTTTTTTAACGAGTCGGGGGTCTCCTCGGAAGCGGTCTCTCTATCTCTCAGGATAGAGGAAAGACTTGCCACCACATACCCCTCCCAGACCCTGCTCTTCAGCGGGATACACTGGGTATGTTTGTTTGTTTGTTATTATAAGTTTATAGTCATTTTCAGCTCTTTTGAAATAAGCTTTTTGTTGGGCCAGGTTAAACATACTTGAATCAAAACATGAAGATTATAGATCAAAATAATGATGAACACACTAAAACCCCTTTGTTTGATCCAAAAATGTGATTATAAAATGATTTGAAAGTGGAAACCCTAATCATTAGCTCCTCCAAGCTTAAAACCCTAATTGTCATACTTTACTATTTATAGTAAATGACAATTTACTAATGACATTTAGTACCCTAAACTATGACAATTAAAAATTACAATTATAACTCAAAAGTCTAAAAATAAGATTAAATATATTTTCTCAACATAAAATATATTTATTAACAATAAACATCCTAGACAAATATATCTTCAACGTCTTGTCTCTAATCTTCGTCCGAACGAGTCGTGTTGACTGTTGCATTGACTTTGACTGTTGACGTTGACTTTGTTGACTTTGACTATGTTGATAATATCAGACTATCCTTTAAACCCAAAAATATTCCCCCTTAGTCTAGTATTATTAACGTCTTTCATTGTGATCAGCACCGATAAGTATATATTTTAATTTAAATCATTATGCTGCTGTCTACTTTATTGTTCAGGCTGAGTCTACCAATCATATCATTAAAGAATCTGTTTGTTTTTTATTATTTGCAATTAAAATTAAGATACGAATCAGATAACAGCATCAGTTACTATCATTTCTCATTTTAAAATGCAAGTCATGCAAGGACAAGTATTTCAAGATGATATACAATCATTTCTCAGTCATCACGAATCAAGTTCCCAGTTCTCTTTTCATTTCTTTTCATTTTATTTAATTTTGATATACTTTCCCCCTAAATTTTTATTTTAGCAAACCTATTTTTGTTTTTTGTTTTTTTAATGTTTGTTAAAAAAATTTATGTTTTTTTATATTTTTAAAACTGTACAAAAATAGAAATTTACAAAAGAAGGTCTTCCAAACTATACTGATATCTAGATAAGAAATGAATTCTTAAGAAATGTGCAAAGATGGTGAAGTGAGAACTGTGATTGTACAGATAAAAATCCAGATTGTGGATAAAATACCATGACCTTAACATGTTTGTTCCGCCTCAAATTTAAATTAGGAACAATCTCTGTCAGTAAACCGGATTACTAACAGTCCTCCTGAATTGTTCCTGCACTCATAAACAGATTAGCTTGAAAGGGAAACCCCG
>BJCO01636364.1:0-18273 GCA_018326465.1 Flaveria floridana
AAGCAGCTCCCTACCGCCGTCATTCCTAAGACCATACCCGTATCCTCCATGCACCAGTTGGAAATGCTCATTATCCCTTCCGATATGTCCATTAAAATCTCCTCCTATGTATAACTTCTCTTCTCTAGGTATGTTGGCCATAACGTGGTCTAAACTCTCCCAGAACGTTTTTCTTTCCGTTTCCCCTAGTCCAACATGTGGTGCATACGCACTAACTACCGTCACTACCTCATCTCCTATTACTATTCTTAACAACATAATTCTAGACAATGAAAGAGCATAAAAAATTCGTTTTTTAAACAATGAAAGATGACAATGAAAGATGACAGAGCATAAATAATCATGGAGAAATAGTAAAAAGGAAGCTTTGTTAAGGGAAGCATACATAAAAAGGGAGCTTGCTTCTAGTGGTAGCGTCATTAAAAGATGACAGATGATCAGATGAAGCCCCTTTTTTTTACATGAGCATAAAAAAGAGTGCGTTCTCATGCGAGTGTGTGGTTAGGGGGGCAAGCAAGATATAAAAATGTTAACTTAAGATATCATGTTAACATGTGCATTTGTATTTTACAAATAGTCACATGCTCATAAATTTTCCTTCGAAAGATTGTTGAGCAAACTTGCTTAAGAATAATATGTATATTCAGATCACATGAAAACACATGATTAAAATCAATTTTCCCATATACTGCAATCAAACAAAACAAAGAATAAAGGGATTTTCCATCAAATGTATTGTTACACGTTTAATCAATTGGCAAAAGAGTTGATGTGCGTATCAATTGACTATAAAAGGTATAGCTTTAAACGGAACAAAAAAACAAAGAGCCGCTAGAGTATAAAAGTGATTATGGACCATCAAAACCCTGACAATCAAATCAAATTCAAGATTTATAGTCAACATTAATAATATGCACAAATCAAAACAATGTTCGAGTGTACAAATTAGATATTAATTACTCTTGAACTAGTATACTAAAACTCACCACATATTTTATAAAAGAAAACCTAAATACTTTGCAACCCATGAAGAGCTCTACTTCCTATAAAAGGAGCACCTACATTTGATCAAATGAATAAAAATATTTTACCTAAAGTTCAAAATTTAAATGCAGGCTTGCAATATAGGTTAGACATCACTACTTACAAGATACAAACAATATTGTTGCACCATCCCATTTTAGTTGATCATTTGGCTAAAATTTCAAAAAACATGGAAACCCTATAAACCATGATTAACAAGATGAAATTAAAAGACAAACAAAGACAATGATGTGCGTGAGTATGAAGAGTTGAATTACTATCTACTTTATGACCATCTCTTGGATGAACTTTTGCCGGTCAAACTACCACCACTTGAAGACTTAAACATGCCTGTAACAAACAAACAGATGGCCCAATGCAATTAATGAACATTACAACTCTGGAAAGGTACCATAATCACTTTTGCCGGTCAAACTCCCATCTTTAAAAGGCCTATACCTTAATGAAATGCTTAAGCGTGGTCTCTAAACCATAAAAAAGGGGCCAAAATTGGGCCAAATAGTAGCCTATTTTTAATATATATGCTCAATTAAAAAAAATACATTTTGGAAGTTAAAAGTAGCACTATTAATAATTGCACATTATACACATAACTTTCGACAAATACATTACTATTGAAAAGAAAATCCGAAAATGATTTTTGGTACATGCACGCCTCGAGGATTAAACATTTGGGCATATAATTTGCTTTTTTAAATATACAGTTGGAAATTAAGTATAACCAATGGGGTCAACCAGGCCTAAAAAGATTGGGACATTTTTATGCAACCGCCCGCTGGTCTTTATTTAACGCATCCTCCTTGTGCTTTCACATAAAAGACTGTGAAGTGACTCAACTAAGTAACTTAATATCAGGTTACTCAAAGGTTGAACATTGTGATTAAAAATTTAATTTATAAATATTTGTAGGATAAACTAAAAGACGTGGTAAGAATTTCAATTTAGTTTACATAATCAAGTGTTGGTCATGTACCTTTTGCAGCTTTAGGAAGGTCCTTGGATATTTTTGACAGCGGGCGAGATATTCTGTTGCCTGATTTTGGCCTGCAGAAACATATTATGTAGGTAATGTACCAAAACAGATAGTTACTGATGTTCACACATGAATGATGAATATACAGAGCTATAGATAATGGTTATATGAGTAGGTTAAATGTTTTCTGTTTGAATTACAGTTAAAACTTCATGGAAAACTGATTTACAGATTCGGATGAAGATGATTCTAAAAAATATGCAATATTTAGATTTTGTTAGTGGGTCCAGCATATTGGCATTGGGTTTTCTTAGATCATGTGGGGTTCATGATTCATGAAGCAAGAAATAATGATATTCCAACTTACTTGTTTGAGTTGTGGGATGATTTGGAACCATCACGAGACGGGCTGCTTTCAAGGGAGCTATCCGTGTCTGTTCCCACAGAAAAAATAAGTATTATCAGATACACATACTGCACCTCCAAATCCAAATCTCATAAATTCTGACCTTCCCCATGAAGTGAACTTGGTGATTGCCCCTTTCTAACTGGTTTATAGCCGTAGCCATCCAATGACATACGACCACGAATGCTCTCTGTTCGCTTGTTGTTTCCTAATTTAGAATTTGGAGAAGAAGAGCCATACCTCAATGAACGCTGACCAACACTAGGTGGATGGGCATTTTTCTTATCTTTAATAACTTGTAGCCGTTCAATTTCCTCATCCTTTTTCGTAATTGTGTATTTCAATGAGGCCACCTGATCATGTCATGAAAATAAAACACCATAATCATCTGTATTATGTTATCAAGAAAGTTATTGGTATTTTGCTACTTAGAGGTAGCAAAATTAATGTGTATCCTTGTCCCAACAAATATATAATTATATATTTTCTAAAATATAACTGAAATTATATTGTTTTAGACCCATATGACTAGTTTTACTTTTAGCTCAGTTTTTCCAAACATTTTGCTAGTTTTACATGTTAAACATAAAATATAAGCCGAATAAACTCTTTCATACATAAAGAGTGGAAGATTCAACCTTTAATGTTAGTACTTCACAGAATGTTAGTTTGTTCACAGGATTTTATAGATGAATGTATTACTTTCCTTTTTTACTCCTTGGTATAGAACTAATAATAGAGAAAGAGCAACGCAAATATGAAAATCAAGCTCAAAGATCTCTATACTGCTTTGTTATGAACATTTGTATGTTATATACAATAAACCCAAATAAGAGCACACTAATAACTGTAATTAACACATAAGAAACTGAAAAGAGCATTACAACATGACATAGGGAATAAAAGTACCTGTTCCATCAAATCCTTGACATTACTAGCCTCTTTGCAACTACGAGCGGGTCCTAGCTCCACTCCAGAGACCCGTTCAGCAAACTTCAAGGTACTCAAACTTTCAGCATATGACACAGCTTCTGGATTGAGCTGCACAAGCATGAGTGTCTTTGCTTGACCACCTGGACAATGAGAAACATTTGTAAATGATACAAATTAAACATGCTATTGTGAAATATTATAAATCCAATAGCTTTTGAGTTTAATAACAGAATTTACAGCAACAGTGATCAGATCCACCGTTAGCTATCCTTGGTAATAAAAAAATGCACAAATTGATACATAAACTACACTCTGTCTAAAACCGGTTTGAAAAAATACCAAGCATGCTCAATTGCTCATGGACATTGTAAAGTTGTATAAAAAGTAGTCGTCCACATCAGATAGGAATGCTTAGCTTTACTAAAAGGGAAAACAACCAGCATAGGTTTTGACTAAAATGAACAAGTAATTAAAAGATAATAACTAACAAATTTTATATGAAATCTCTAATACTACCGCTCTAACTATATCCCTAGACATCATAATAAATAATCTTGGCAACAGAATGACATAATGGTTCATAAAATTGTTTTGAAGCCCCACTTGAACTCTTTTCTTATTATTTAAAACCCATGACTCAAACCAAGTATAGAAGCTTTATCATTAAATTAAACAAAGACTAAACCTACTATAAATTTAACTTAATTAAATAACCATAACAAACAAGCCGATAAACTTAAACAATTAAATTCAACATTCAAACTTAAACTTTATCTTTTTTATTTGATTTCTACTTTGGATTCGGATCGGGATTAGTCCAACAATCAACCCCTGATATGATCAGGAATGCACAATCATCGCTAGGATTTACCACACTCGGCAGATCACGTGCCATTCCGGACAATGTTTCTAGTTTTTCTCATCCATGGAACCCTTTAAGTTGCCACGCGCCTCATCACCATCTAACAGCACCTCATCTTGTTCCTCTTGCTTGCATATAGTCAACAATAGAGCAAGTTCTTCGTCATCTTCAATTTGAGCAAGCTATGATTCTTCCTCTCAACGTTCCCGATTTGGGCACACAAACGCGTAGTTCTTGTATTCTTCATAGTTAAAACAAGATAGTCGGACCCCATATATATGTCAGAATATTACTCGATCGGTGCAACAAGTTGAAGAAACTTACCCAGGGCTGAATTAAGTACCTTTTTGTACTAGAATCACCTCTTCTATTCCGAGATTATTGTACTTTAAAATCATCCCATGCAATTTTCCTTTATCCATAATGCCTCAAATTCATTTCTAAGGGTTTACAATGAGCCTTTTGTGCTCGATCTGCTCCAAGGTGTTAAATCCTTAATGAATCTGACAACTCCTTTGCGTTCTTGCATTATTCCACTTGTAACAAAATCTCTTTTGAGTACGATGTGGAATAAAAAGGGTCGGGCTATCCTGTTTTCCCTTGCGTCTACAGCTGGGAGCTAATGCTTTGTGCATCCATTACTGCCGGTGGCGGAGCTTGAACACTCCCGTAGGGGGGCGGGGTGAAATTAAATTTTATTAAAGGAGGGGGGAGGGGGGCGAACTCAAGTTTTATGTAAAAATTTACACTACTCGGCCAAAAATTTACACTACCAGACTAAAGTTTAACACTACCGACGAAAAAAAGAGAGGGGTGGTAGCCCCCTGGTCCCAACTATGCTCCGCCATTGATTACTGCTTCCATCTTTATGGCCTACGTTATATAATTCATTGAATGGACATAAACCAACGGTGTTGGGTTAAGTTTGGGTAGAGTTTGTAGATGGCTGTTGAATCTTTACTTAGAGTTTGTTTATAAACAGTATTATTTTATTAATATGGTGTGTGTGCGTGTATACATTAGCAAATAGGAGATATGGTCGGTTAGGAGTATAATAGCTTGCTGAGCAAGTTTGCTTCGTATAAATATAGGGTCTAGGGGTCATTGTAAAGTGTAGTTTGATTAACATATGGAACAAAGAGTCATGGGGAGCTTCTCACAACATATCGGCATTCTTTCATGTGTTTAATTGATTATGGGACAACATCAATTGTCATGGTATGGCTAATCTCTTCCATGGAGGTTCATATGTTGCAACCGGCAATGCGGGATGCCATTACACATGTTTCTTAATATTTAACAGTCTTAATGTCTTCTGCATGTTTTGATTGATATTTAGAAAGTCAACAACATTGACTTTCTTGTTTTACAAGGTTCACTAGTTATTTCAGAAAGATTTGAGAAAAGGTTTATGTTTATGAAAAATAAGTTTGATAAACTAAAATTAGGGTGTTAGACTTCCATAGTAAAGTCTTTGAATCAAGATCACTTTAGACTTCCATAGTAAAGTCTTTGAATCAAGATCACACACTCTTAACTTAGATGCATTTGATAGTGCTTCAGCGTTTCATACCTATACTCTTGTTAAAGACATGTCACATGCTCAAAACTTCAAATTGCTAATGAAATTCCCATTCGTGATGGGGAAAAGGCTTTATTGAACTTGGTTATTCATTATCATAAAGTATCAAGTAACTTATTGTAGCATGTAATATGACACATGATACATCATGCAAAATATCATGTAAAAAGAGTTAACTTCTGATAACGATTAAATAAGGTTACAAGACCAAAGAGACTCTTGTAAGATATAGGTGAGACGAGAGGGAATGGGTTAGTTACCTAAAGAGGCTTGAAGGAGTTGAGTAAGCTTGCTATTTCTAAATGGGACATGAGGACTTTTCTGAGACAATGAAAAAATGACATCTCCAAGAGCAGCTAATGATTTGTTTATATGTTGTGCTTCCTTAAGCCGGTCCCCAACCACCTCAGCCCGATCTATTCTTTCGCTTCCTGCAAGATCTACCAAATGAAGACCAGCATTTACAGTCCCACCATTCTTCAGATCCGTTCCATGGACATGGATCGTAACAACACTGTAGCATCATAAACAAAATTATAATTATTATTTTTAACTAATATTGTAAACTTTGACACAATTATTATTGCTGGTCATCTTGCTCAACCAGTCCATTCATCCACCTCTACTTAGTGAGAACAAAAGGACCAAGTTCAGTAAAAAGTAAATAATGCAGCTTATTTGTCACTAAATAATTTTTAAATTTCAAACCTAGAAACTCTATCCTCAGATGTCATAATACATCTTAATTCATGAAATACATAACCTGTGTGATCTGCTGCTTCTTTCATTCATGGCAGTGGTACTTCTAGCTCTGTTTTTAAATCCAATCTCCATTAATCTCAAAACATCAGATGGTTCACTAACCTCACGCATGTTAGCATCTGGAACAGCTAAACTTGCTGTTGATAAAATCCCAAGTGTTCGCGAGTCAAGGATTTAACTGATGGTTTCACAAGTAAAGCATGACATGCTATGCTTCATCAATTTTCTAAACACAAACTCCGTATTATCTCCATGCTAATACGTAGATGACAAACATTGTTCCTTTTATTAATCATTTTCTAACACCAGGAAGTTTAAATTAAGAGTTAATTTCAATTTTGCTCCCCAAAGTTTGATTAAAATAACAATTTTCCTTCAAAAGATTAAAAACATCAATTAACCTCCAAAAGTTTCATATGTTGCTTCAGTTTTACTACAAAAGTTTCATCATTTTGGATAAATTTGAAACAACTAATAAAACTTTTGGACTAAAATTGAAACAACATATGAAATTGTTGGATGTAAATTGATGTTTTTAATCTTTTGGAGGAAAATTGTTATTTTTAACAAATCTCAATGAGTAAAATCGAACTTAACTCTTAAATTAATGACATTTGCCATAACAATATTTACTTACAAACAGGTTAGTTCGGGGTTTAAATTGGTTTTCACAATTTCTCTTGGTTTTCATTTGAACCCAACCCTTATCTCTGGGATGTGCCATAGGTGTGTTTATAATAACGACAACTCCCAAATTAGTATAATCAAAAAGCCAGATTATTATTATTAAAGTAACAAAAAATGGCCACAAACTTGTAAACATATCTAACATAATAAATATCCCAAATACACATAAAATATCTGGACAACCCAACTAGCCCCATTTTGAAGTTGTTACCCAACCCGCCACTTTCTTCACCTCAACAAAACATGTCAACAATTCTAAGGCCTTTCATACTAGGAGTATTATTGTTTTTCAAGGATTAAATTTAACAACTTAACGATAAAAGGATATCTTTTTTGAGCAGTATCATTTGCTAGCAAGTCTCTAACTTGTTCGTTGTATATTTCAACCATTTGAACCCCCACTTCATATTTGTAGGTGCTTCTACTTTGCGAAATTCTGAAAAGATCATTTAAAGCACGATAATTGACCCCCCATTCTTCTTCTGATCCGTTATCAGGGCCACTCTTTGAAAATATGTAAACGATAAATATCAGCAACATATAAAAAAACTAGAGATGTAAACAGCTTATTGCATAAAAAGGTTTCAAAAAAAAGTGACGACCTCAAAAAAGTTTACATTTAATGTAATCAGCAGTATGTTGGTTGTCTAAGCGTCATGTCAGAAATCTAAAAGTATGTCAAACTTACCATCATGTCATGTGTCATCCCTTTTACGTGTTACATTAAATCAACAATATTTAAAATTTTGAGCTCTTTTACTGAAAATTTTGATGGGTGAATAGAACATGGTTACCCAAAACAGAAATTAAACCAGAGTCGGTTGCCTTTTTATGCAATTAGCCTTTTTATGTATATACAGAACTTTTTTACCATCGTGTAGGTTTTCCCAGATCCAGTTTGACCATACGCAAATATACACACATTGTACCCATCTAAAACTGATCGTACCAGCTGTTGTATATCTCCATATACCTCAGCTATCGAGAAATGTAGACAAACGTTAGTGAATTTAAAAGTCTCCCATTAGTGTAAATATGTAATCAGCCTTTCAAAGATAAAAGCTGGTGTAACAAAAGATCTAAAAGTGTCTTTTGGGACCCCAAAAAACGCAACGTTCAACTTATATGTGACCAAATGTGCAAATCTGGTCGGTTATGTAATGGTAAAAGTGGGTAGTTTTTTAATACGGGTCAAAACAGAGCAGGCCAGCTCCCAAAACACTTGTAGTCCAAATTTATATTCTTAAGTACATAATTCTGGGACAATGTGATTAAAAGATCATAGAATTTCAGTAATAATCTTACCTTTTAGATACTAATTGGGCAGACTTTGACCTTTTTGTCTCTTTTTCTTACATTTATTACCCGTTAGATATGAAATAGAACCCAAATTAATTAGTGTATAAGAAAATGGGCCACATATGTGCAACATGGAAAACATAAAAGTTAAGTATGAAGTTGAAAAAAACCTTGAGTAGCATGTGGACCATACACCTTATTGTACTTGAATGACCTGCGACTCTCTTTCCCTGGTTTGGAGGGATTGACAACAATTAGCTCCCCATTATCGCCAATGTAATCAATAGTTGATTGTTTATCCTTCTGACCAGGAAGAAATGGTCTTATCCGGCAATAAACCCTAATGTTTCCTGTTCACCAAAATTTTATAAGTATGATGCAAGACTTTGCATATCCATTTATATAGTATGAAACATAACCTTTCAATTCTTGAATCTCATTGTGTAGCTTCTGATTTTCAGAAACAGCTTCTTCATAGCTTTCTGCTGCATCTTGCAAAACCTTAACCTTTGTCCCTAAACAGGAAGTTAATTTATCATGAGATTGGTGATGCTATAAAGTAGAGGTGGTCCATTTTCTTATGATTGGGTCGGTTCTTATCTAACAGGTCAAACAAGTAAAATAAAAAACTAATTGCTTGTAAGGATAATAAAACTATCTATAAGTTAGATTACTATTAAAGTAGGAAAAATTCTATAATCATATTTGATGCTTACTATTTATACAAGTATTTAATCTTTTAACAATAAATGTTTGGGTCTTGTCACCACTACTCAAAAGATTGATAAATGTAAGTATTCAGGAGAACCAAACCTAAGTGATCAAAATCCTGTGAGTAGGTCTTTTGAGTTTTTAAAATTTCTTGGCGTACAGATTGAGATGCAAATCTTAGTTCCTGAAAGAAAATTTGGATTACATATTATAATAACAGATGATACATAAAGTTTCTGTATTAGTTAGTGATAACAAATATACCTTTAATGCACCAAGTTGGAATTCTGTAAATGTTTTGTAAATGTGCTCCTTTTTGGTCCACTGTTGACTTTTAGATTTAGATTCAGCCTCAAGCTCTTGCACCTTCATCTTTGATTCTGTCAGATGATTTTCGACATCCTTCAATTTCTTCTCAAAATCTAGTTGAGATTTTCTAGCAGCTTCTGTTTTTTCGTCTTCATGTGTTTTTCTAATATTCTCCAATTCTTGCTTCAAGGCTGCAATTTCAGCACTTTTGTTATCCTTTCCTTTCATCTCCACATCCTCGTCCTTGGTTTTTTTTTCTTCATATGATATCATCCTATCTGCCTGAAAATTTTCAGAAAATACATTGAACGGATAACCAAAATAATATCTAGTACTACACAACTCCAAAAAATTTGGAAACAGTTATTAGTAATAATACTTTGTTTTGAGAAATAAAATAAAAACACATATGAAGTCACCTGTAAAACTAGACCCGTATTGCTATTTCCTGTTCTGGTCACATCAACCTACAACATTCCACCAAAACTTAACACATTCACCGATATATTTCATACCAGTTCTATTCAATTGTGACCCATTATTAGATTCATCAAATATTCAACAATGACTCAAACAAATTCCTTTCGATTTAATACATTAAGATCCAAAACAAACTACAATTCTACATTACACGAAATATAAATACATTTTTTATGGCAAACATATAATATTCTACAAAACTTTAGAAAATGAAGTCTAAAAATCCCTACACAATGCTAAATATAATTAACACGGGCCTTTTGCATATTTAAAAGAGTTAAAACTTCAAAACCACAAAGCTACTCATCATGAGTACTTTCAAATCATGAACATTGGATAGATTTTGAAATTGTAATTGCGATTGTATTGATTAACAACTTATTACAATAAGACTATATATAGAGTAAAGATTTATTCATTTTGATAAATGACCCTTCTAAAATAAAAAAGGCTATCTATCTGCCTAGTATTCTCTGGCAAGATAAGACCAACTTGCGACCTCTAGCTTGCACCATAGAAAGAGGAACCGTTGTGTAGACATCAATTTAGTGAAGATGTCTACAATTTGGTCATTGGTTGAAATGAACTAAAAAAGGAAGCTTCTCTTGAGCAACTTTTTCTCAGATGACTTAGAAATCAACTTCAATATGTTTTGTTTGAGCATGAAAGACTAGATTAGCAAATAACTATGTGGCCCCTAAGTTATCACACCATAAAGTAGGAGCGGATGTGGTAGCCCCAAGTTCTTTTAAGAGAGCATTTATCCAAATGAGTTCAACCACTGTGTCAGCTAGTGCTATGGGTGTTCAAAATTAAAATTAGGTTTGAAAAAAATCAACACTCGAATCGATTCGGCAATCAACAATTCGAAACCCGATTCAAATTTTCAAATTCGAATTCGTTTCAATTCAAAAATTTTTATCAAATTAAAATCGAATTTCGAATTTGTAATTTTCGATTCGATTGGATTTGAAATTCAAATTAAAATATACATATAATTGTATATTTTAGTTTGTTAACTTATGATATTATAAGTTGTAACTTATATATTTATTTATTGAACATTTTTTATTTTATTATTATTTTGTTTTGAACTTCTTATCATTTAGAAAGCTTAAGTTTGTATTTTGAATTAAAGGTTAGTGGTATAAAAACAATAGTGAAAATAAAAATAACTTTTTTTAGGTGAAATCAAATTCGATTTGTATTCAATTTGTATTCTAATCGGATTTGAGTTCGACATTCAAATTCGAATCAAATTGAATTTGAACTTGATTTTGAATTCGAAATCGAATCCTTCGAATCTAATTCGAATTCAAATTGAATTTGAATCTAGTTTTAAACAATCAAATTCGATTTATTTGATTTGATTAATTCAAGAATTTGAAATTTGATTGGTTGAACACCCCTAGTCAGTTCTTTATATTTAGATTTTATTAATGACCGAGAAACATTGTGTTGTTTGTTAGTAATCCATGAGACCAAGTTTGAACTAGGAACAATGGCAAATCCACTGGTGGATCGATAGTCATCAGGATAGCCTGCCCAATCAGCATCAATAAAGGCACTCAGGTTTTGTTAATGAGAAGTGGTAGATCCATGCAAGCAGAAACCAGAGTCTGAAGTGCCATTATGGCATTGAAGAATCCATTTAACAGTAACCCGGTGGTTCTCTGTTGGAGAATGCATGAATTGACATACATTGTTAACAGTAAAGGTAACGTCCAAGCGAGATAAAGTGACATATTATAGAGCACCAACAAGTTGATGTTATTTAACAGGATCTATGAACGAGGAAGTGCTACTAATGGATAGGGTGTCTAAAGCGCTCATGGGAGAAGCAACCACTTTGGTAGCGGATAAACTAGCTTGATATTGGAACTCCAAAGATAATACATTAGAACCACGTGGAACATTTTCGATGCCCAAAAAGTAAAGAAAGGACCCTTGTCTTTGACAGTAAAGGTGTTGCCCAACTGCTGAATGACTTTGTCAATAGCATTTGGGTTGTTGCCAATTACAATGATCTCGTTTACATGGACAAGCATATATATAAGAGAGTCTCCTCGAAGAACACATAAATAGTGAGAGATTGTAAGGTTGTAGAGAGATGATGAAACCAAGTGTGTATTGCCTGTTTAAGGCCATACAATGATTTGTAGAGAAGACATACATAATCAAGTCTTGTACGATAAATAAAACCTAAAGGTCTCATTTAAATCTCAATGTAAGAAGGCATTTTGAGCATCAAGAAGTCAGAAAGGCCAGTTTTGGGTGACTACAAGAAAGAGGACAACTCTTATAGTTGTGGATGTGACATAACTGTTTCATGAAAGTTAACCACCGGTTACTAGTGCCGCTTTGCACCATGTGATAGCTCTTGTTCGATTTAAACATGTACACGCACTTACAATCAAACGCATTAGTATTAGGAGTTGGAGGACCAAAATACCATGTACTGTTTGTAATCAATTCAACATACTCTTCAGCCATGTCTTAACACCACTTCGAATGTTTGTTGGCAATGGTAAAGGCAGTGGGATCGATTTGAGTGTAAGGAGTTGACCAAATTACCAACTCGATGTTAAAAATGTCTTTCTTCACAAGGACTTGAATGAGGTCGTATACATATTTCAACCTTCAAGTTTTACAAATGCCACTTATCCTACTTATGTTTGTAGGTTACATAAATCAATTTATTTGTCTTAGTATAACCTCAATTACGTAAACGGAAACTTACTCTTACATGTTGATGGCATCATCCTAACGGCATCATCCTAACGGCATCTTCTGACAAACTTCTCAGCACTATTATTGATAAGCTATCTCGTGATTTTGTTATGTCTGATTTAGGTGCTCTTCACCACATTCTCGGGATCCATGTCAAACGCCAAAATGGTGGCCTTTTTTCTCCTCAAGCCCTACTGCCCGTGATATTCTATCCCTTGCTCACGTCTGTCTGCAAAACCAAGTGCCACACTTGCACATACTTCACCTAAACTGAGCGCAACAGGTGGTGACCTTTTACTCAATGGCATACTATACCACAAACTGCCAGGGGCGCTACAGTGTCTGATGATTACACGGCCTGATGTCAAATGTACAAAAAATATGCTTCTTTATGCATGCCCCACAAGATCCCCACTTACACTTTCTCAAAAGAATTCTCCGGTATCTTAAGGGAACTCTTCAGTTTGGTCTACACATATCCCTCCAAAGCGAGTCAACTGATTGCATATTCTGATGCCGATTAGGGGATTGTCCTAATTCATGACGGTCTACTTTCGATCATATTGTGTGTTTCTAGGGGACAATTTGGTGTATTGGTCGTCATAACAACAAACCACTATTTCATGATCAAGTGTCGAAACAGAATAGCGTGGGGTAGCTAATGCGGCTTGTGAAATAAGCTGGCTTCGAAACTTACTACTTGAATTATTTGTACCAACTTGTAAAACAACTATTGTTTATTGCGACATCGTATTGGTGGTCTACCTATCTAAAAATCTGTGCAACACCAACATACAAAATATGTGAAACTTGATATTCATTTTGTCAGAGAGAAGGTTCATATTGGTGGCATTCGAGTTCTCCACGTCCTACCTGTTTTCAGCATGCAGACATCTTCACCAAGAGCTTCCGCGTAATGTCTTCAAATATTTTCATTCTATTTTGGCCTCTGCTCTCCTCCTGTTTAGCCTGATGGGGTGTATTAGTTGTAGATTTATTTGTATATTATTATTTATATTAATTGTAATTAACTACTCAAATATTCCTCCTTAGCCAGACGATATAAGTTCCTTATCTAATAGCTATCTACTCTGTATATATATCGGATTTCTCATGGAATAGAATCAGTTGTGAATTCCTATATTCTTCACTAACAAGCTGGTTAGTCATGCGCTTGTAGCGTTGTGTACATGGTGGTTTGAATCAAATACCTCCACTCGGGCTGTTTTCCAATTAATTCGGGCAACAGTGTAGGAATTTGAATTCCTGTCAAAGAGGCAGCAAAGGCCCTGTTTTTGGTATTTGATCATACGATAAAGAAGTTACTTATACAGTGAGGAGTGCGACCATAATATTTATTCTCTAGCTGACTGATCTGGATTTGACTGTGTGACAAGCTTCAGATTTGAACGTTCAATGTGGCTCTGACTAAAGATGATGAAAATGGCCCAAAATTGATTTTGCGCCATGATTAGAATGTCGTAGGATAATCTTAGTTGACATAGATGTTAATTTCTGGAGAAAAAGTGATTTATAATAGTAGTTGTTTAATGGATAAAAAATAGAGAGCTGAATGATTTCCGAGTCTATCAAGAAGGAATCAAGCCCTGATGAAACTGTTTGCTAATTATCGAATTCCAATAGAAAATTGTGCAAAATCAATTGCGAATGGCTGATGAAATAGGGGTGATGATTATTATCGATTCATGTTGTGATACCATCTCAGAAGTTACACAAAGATGGGAGAGTAATTGTATTATTCTAAACTTGTACAATACTGAAATTCCTGATGGAAGTTATATAAGAGAAAAAGTAATTCTAAAAACTCAAAGTGGAATAGTAACTCCTTAAAGATGACGGATTTGACCCGATCCCAACAAATCATGAAAATGTAATTAGCAGTGTCTACGTTAACTTAATCCTATTTATCTCTGATTTCTACTTATAAAAAGATGAACCTTACCTTTATCTGGTCAAACGGGCTCATCATCATCTGTAACAACGAAAATCCGGTTAATGCGCTGGCATAAACACGACATATTTCTTTCCAAGAACTTGGCTTTTGAAGGTATTAATAGAAATCATTTTACCTTCATGTGGTCAAAGTGGTTGATTACAGCCTGTGACAACAAGAATTGATATATAATTATATGGAAGAAACCAAACATGCATGCACAAACATATAAAAGAACTACCTTTGTCTCTCCACTGGTCCCATTTGCAAGGGCTTCAAGGACTCTAATCCTTGACTGGTATTTCTCCTCGCGAGTTTTAAAAAGATTGTTTTGCTGCAAGTCAAAGCAAAAGAATGTGAGGGGGAACGGTCAAAGAAAACAATTTATCAGTCTTACAGTTCGTAGGTGTTCAGCTTGAGTAGAAATACGCCGTTCAATCTCCTGCACGACTTTCCTCATGAGGCAAGCAACACGCTGGAATATAATATAAGAACATATATATTTTTTTAGAATTGATAATGTAGTAGTTAGTGCGTATGCATGCATGATTTTTACAATTTCCTCAGTAATATGGATATCATACATGAGGTATTTCACCATTCTTCCTGTCCATGCTTTCATCTAGAATCCCGTTCACCATGCTTAGAAGTGACTGTGTCGGGGCAATCTGGAATTATACAAGTACAAATGTCAAGAAAAAATAGTAGATATTGAGATATTCAGAAGGAACACATTAAGCATTTAGAAAATCACATCCAAACTGTTAGATTTCATCAATTCTGAGATTTTTGCTGGCGGAAGATCAGAATAGCCACCATGTTTCATCTGAAAAACTTCATGGAATTTATGTCCAGCATGATGCATCAAGGCACCCGTACCCTCTGCAGAAAAAGGGTATACACTAAGATTTGACTTCAAAAGTTTTAGGGAGGGAAAAGAAAATAAAAGAATCAATAACAAACTGTTGGGATCAAGGATCCTAGAACTGATAAATACAAAACCCAAGTAAGTACTACTGATGGTAATTACTACTGAAGCGGAATGTTTGTGCTGATAAGTTAAGGGTTGTGTTGTTAGTACTGAAATGAAGTTAGTGCTAAACTTGAAGACGTTGATACCCAACTTGGGTAAATACTAAAGAATAGCTAATACTGATCATGATTGGAAGGTTTTCTTCTGAACAACTTTCAACTGAAAGAGGTTACTACTACTTGGTAACTTTCTAGTGAACAGGGAGTTTCTACTGATGATATAAGCAAGGATATTAAACGAAGATTGTTAGCTGAGATCATTACAGAGATATTAATGTGATAACTTAGAGATTAGAGAGAGAATTTTTATGTTTTCTGTGTTATCTTGTACTTAGTTCCTAGAATAGATTATAGCCGGTCTAGGGTTTTACAATTTGAGGACGTCTTTTTCATAGTTTTCCTATTGTAATCGCTCAACATATGATAAAGAACAATTCTGAGAAAGAACTATGTGTTCATGATTATTGTGTTTGCTCGATCTTTAATCAAACAACACTAAACAAATCAATTTTTAGCTACTTAACCACTATCTCAATTAGGGGTTAAGATTAAAACAGGTTTGAATTCAATTGATCTAACAATCGATTGAATGAAATTTGCTTGTGATGTTGTCTGGTTTTTCAGATCAAGCCTTTTGCACAAGTCTTGCAAGTCAAATCAAGGTGATGGAATGTGCTACAATGGATCAACCAACCAGCCCCCTAAGCCTGTCAGGAATGAATTCAATATGTAAGAAGAATCTTATGGTAATATATAATCCTGCTTTATTTGGACTTATCAAAAAAGACCACACATCCCTATGTCAGTGCGAATTCTAATCCTATGGAACCATCAAAGTATTCTAAAGAAGATAAGAGGAAGAATGAAGATGATGACACGGCTTTTGACATGTTGACCAAGGCACTACCCAATAAGATCTATCAGGGAGTGTTTCATTGTGAAAATGCTAAAGAGTTGTTGGGTTCTTTATGTGAGCAGCTTGTAGATTATCTCACTACTCATGATGACACTTCTGCAGGGTGATACAAAAGGAGAATCCACATCTGATAGTACAAATAACAAGAGTTCCACCAAAGGTACTAGATACCCTTTGCACATCTGCTTGTATTCAACAGATGTTGGTTATAGAAATCATACCGGCATCCATCTGAGCATGTAAAGGAGGCTGCAATATATGAAGAAAAGTTAAGAGATCTGAACAAAGATATTTTATATTATAAAAAGTCTCTAAGTAAAGAGATTTTACATTCAAATAGATGATCTTTCTAAAAATTGACAAATACCAGGGATGAGTTGGCTCAAATCAAAATCCATGAAGAAAAACGGACCAACCCATCCACAGTTCTAAAAAAACCATTCAGTGCTCAAATCCATAGCTCAACCAAGTTAGGACTTGGATATAATGCTGCTAGGCCTCCACTTGACTATACTCCCCTTTCAAAGAAAAGTGAAGTAACTGTTGAAGCATTCAACATTGGCTGAGGCTTCAAAAAGGGAAATCATATCTATTGGAAAGGAGAATGAATGCCAGATAGAGGTTGAAGATGTGAAATCTAGTATAACTGAAATAACCAATTCATGAAAATGTTAAACCCTTAAATGTCATTGAAAATAAAGCGGATTACTTTTTTTTTAATCTGGGGTGAAGGTGAAAATAAAGCGGATTCTAAGTAAAATTCTAGGACTAAATTTGAACCAATAAAAATAGTAAGCAAAATTCTAGGACTAAATTTGAACCAATGAAAAATAGTAAGCAAAAGAGTGAAATGATTGACAGAGTAAAAAAAATGATGTTTAAAACAAATGGCTCAATGTAACACCTACGAAATTTTCATATTATTTTTGTCAATAAATAATCATAGTTATGTTTCAAGCGTGACTTCATGATTAAGTTTTAGATAAATACTTAATTGCTAAGCCTTCAGATGCAACTTAATAGTTAAGTTATGGATAAAACTTAACAATTAAGTATTGAATAAAACTTAATGGCTAAGTTTAGATAAAGAATAGAATAAAACTTAACGGCTAAGTTTTGGATAAAGCTTAATAGCTAAGTCTTGAATAAAATATAGAACTTAATAGCTAAGTCTTGAATAAAATATAAAACTTAATTGCTAAGTTTTGAATATAATATAAAACTTAATGACTAAGGTTTGAATAAAATATAAAACTTAATAAGTAAGAAATACTTAATGAGTAAGAAACATCCATATATAAATAGATGTTTCTAGCTTCATTTCATTTCACAATCCTTTTCCCTACTTTCACACACGAAACTCTCTACTACCTTTTAAACACCATAAAGATAACCCGAGATTAGGAAGCCGGTGTATATGCTCTAAACAACAAGTATAAAAGTTTTGAATTAATCAAGGTGTTAGAAGCTCGTGACTTAATCCTTAAGTTACTTCAAGGTTCAGAAACAAAAGCTTATCAAGTTTAGAGGCTCTGTTCAACTTACCAGGTGAATACGTTTAATACTTTCAAAACATTCAAATGATTTTATTTT
>BJCO01636365.1:0-19443 GCA_018326465.1 Flaveria floridana
ACCCTAACATGTGGTGAATTAGTCACCCTTTACAAAGATGACATAGGTTAATATATATACTAGTCTAGTAATTAAAATAATTACAAAATAAACCCTAGACTAATATTTTGTTGATTTGATGCTTCAAGTCTTCAACTTTAATACTATTGAAATCTTCAATTTTTTCCAAGGTAGAATACCCAACATCCAGCCATTAACCAAACACTATAAACTTAATATTACCCAAAAACCTTATGAAATCGTGGTCCTAATTGCGGTTAAACAGTTCAACACAACAACAAGTTATCAATATGGAGATTATGCCATAATCGACCTTTACACATGTGTAAACCATCATTATTTGTGTTCAAACATTCGTAAATCCTTTTGTAACTTTCAAAACAGGTTATTAATAGTCCCATGAGTCATTAACAAGCATATTACAAGCGTGAGTTTCGGTGGGTTACAAGACATAAGATTCAATGATGCCAAAATCACCCAAAAGAGGGTTTTCAAGGTTTAAATCGTGTTCTACCCATAGAATAACTATCATATCAAGTGAGATACCTTAAAGGATGTTAGAAGCTCATCAAGCAAGGTTGTGACAGTAGGTTTCTATTAGAACAAGATATGGTAAGGTTTTTAAGAGAAAAGTGAAGAAAACACAAGTTATGCCTTGCTTCGGGTATGATGATGCTTACTCTTACTGTTGTTCATGATTTGGTGAGTTTATAGGGACTAGATGAGCTGGAGAATCTCGAACAAAGGCTGAAGAGTCTCGATCTTGCAATAACCAAGCACCAAAGGTCCACGAAATGACTCCTTCTTGCTTGTTTTGAGCTTGGCCGAAGGTGGTGTGGTGTTGTTCTTCGAATATGGGGATGCAAGAGTGCTCAAAACCATGATGTATGTGTGTGTTCAGCTGAAATAAATCGAAAGAGAGAGAGAGTTAGGAGGAAGTGTGTGTGTTTGATTGTGCATGAATGAGGAGTGGAGTGGAGGTATGGTGGTGTGTAGTGGTGTAGAAGGGAGGAGATTGGTGGAGAAGGGGCGGCCGAGTTTTGGAGGGTAGCGGGTGTTTTAATTTGAATTTTTATTAAGGTTTGATAATATGTAGTGTTATTTTTTTATAGTGTAGTGTAGTATTTTAGGTGGTATGTTTTAGTTAGTTAATGTATTTTGTGCATGATCATGCATGCATTAACCGAAAGTTTTAGGTGTTTAAATAAGCACACATTTTTAATTATTTCAACAATGTTTTGATTTTTTGCAAGGGTGACTAACTGACTTTCCCGGATCACTAAATTTCTTTAAATTAAAGCTTGAACTAGCTAAAAGTCACTAAAAGCCACATAAAAATAATAAAAATGGTACTAATATCAAATGATGATTCTGATACTAATGATAATATTAGAATGATACTAACATTAATATTAATAAGATGGGTAATGATGCAAGTAGATTAGGGTTAGAATTATGACCTAGAGGTCGGTTGTCACATTCTCCCACCGTTTAGAAAATTTCGTCCGGAAATTTTAGCTTCAATTAGATTCAGGATGGGTGGGTTTGAAGAGGTGCGGATGACTCTTTCTCATTTCATCTTCTCGCTCCCAAGTGAATTCAGGTCCTCATCTAGAGTTCTAGCTTACCTTGACCTTGGGTATGCGGCTTCGTTAGAGTTTCTTGACCAACCTGTCAGTGATTTATAAAGGTTTTTCCATAAAGTTCAGCCGGTAATTGATTCTTTCTTTTTTCAATGGTAGCTCCAGGGTTTTGACTACCATGCACTTTTTTAAGTTTGACACATGGAAGGTGTCGTGTATGTAACTCAACTTCTGAGGCAGCTTCAATTTGTATGCCATGGGGCCAATTCTTGCAAGTAGTTCGAATGGTCCAATGTATCTCGGGCTTAACTTTCCTCTCTTTCCGAACCTCACGGTTTCCTTCCATGGTGCTACTTTTAGCATTACTCTGTCACCCACTTGAAATTCTAATGATTTTCGTCTCCTGTTAGCGTATTTCTTCTGACGGTCTCTGGCTGCCCGTAGACGCTCCTTGATTTTGAAAATCTTGTCGGTGCTCTCCAACACGATGTCGGGTCCCATTACTTGGCTATCACCGATCTCATTCCAGCTCAATGCTGATCAGCATTTCCTACCAAACAGAGCCTCATACGAAGATGCCTTGATACTTGCGTGGTAACTGTTATTATAGGAGAATTCCACCAAAGGAAGTTAGTTGTCCCAGTTCCCACCAAAGTCAATCACGCAAGCTCTTAGCATATCCTCCAAAGTTTGAATGGTTCTTTCACTCTGACCGTCAGTTTATGGGTGGTAAGCAGTGCTTAAATCCAGACAGGTTCCTAAAGTCTGCTGGAGTGATTTCTAGAAATGAGAAGTGAACTGACTATCACGGTCAGAGATAATTGATAGTGGCACACCACGCCTGGTCACTATTTCATCGATGTACAGTAGAGCCAGCTTCATCAGGTCGTAGTCTTCTCGAATCGGTAAGAAGTGAGTTGATTTAGTTAGCCTATCCACTATTACCCAAATAGCATCATGACCTCTAAACGTTCAGGGTAATTTTGTAACAAAATCCATCGTGACATTATCCCATTTCCATTATGGGATTTTGGGATCTTGCAACGTTCCTGACGGTTTTTGATTTTCAGCTTATACCATGGCACAGGTTAGACATTTTCCAACATAAACAGAGATTGATTTCTTGATTCCTGGCCACCAGAAAAGTGCCTTTAGATCCTAATACATTTTGTCGCTTCTGGGGTGAACCGAGTACCTAGATTTGTGGGCTTCGTCGAGGATTACCTCTCTAAGTCCCTCATACTTCGGTACCCACATTCTCCCTTCATATTTATATATACCATCGCCATTAATCTCTAACCGCTTCTCCATTCCTGTTAACGCTTCCTCTGCTAAATTCTCTTCATTTAATGCTTCACCTTGAGCTTCTTTCAGCCTTGCGATAAGGTTGGTGTACACACTCATCCTTAAGGCTCGTACACGAAGGGGTTTTTCTCTCTCTTTTCTACTCAAGGCATCCACCACTACATTGGCTTTACCGGGATGGTAATGGATTTCTCATTCGTAATTGTTTAACAGCTCGACCCATCTTCTCTGGTGCATGTCCAGCATCTTCTTGTCCAGAATGTGTTGCAAACTTCGATGGTCAGTGTTGATGATGCACTTCGTGCCATAAAGGTAGTGCCTCCATATTTTGAGAGCGAACACCACGGCACCCAATTCCAGATCGTGCGTCGTATAGTTCTTCTCATGATCGTTCAGTAGTCTAGATGCATAAGCATTCACCTTGTTGCGTTGCATTAGTACACATCCCAGCCCTTGACACGAAGCGTCACAATAGACTACGAAATCTTCGACTCCTTCTAGGAGGGCGAGGACAGGTGCACTACACAACTTTTCCTTTAGCATTTCAAATGCTTCATTTTGCTCTTGTTCCCACACAAAGGTTGTGCTCTTCTTAGTCAATGCGGTCAAGGGTTGCACAATGCACGAGAAGTCCTTTATAAACCGTCGGTAGTACCCGGCCAATCCAAGGAATTGCCTTATCTCAGTGGGAGTTTTAGGAATTTTCCAGTTTTTTATAGCCTCAATCTTGGAAGGGTCAACTTGAATCCCATTCTCATTTACCACATGCCCTAAAAATTGGATCTCTCACATCCAGAATTCACATTTAGAGAACTTGGCATAAAGTTGCTCATTCTTGAGTAACTTAAGAATCAGTCCGAGGTGTTTCTCGTGCTCTTCCTTGCTACGGGAGTAGATCAGGATGTCGTCGATGAACACGATTACAAACTTGTCAAGATATTGGCGACATACGCGGTTCATGAGATCCATGAACGCTGCTAGTGCATTAGTCAGTCCAAAGGGCATGACTAGATACTCATAATGTCCATATCTAGTTCAAAAGGCTGTTTTGGGTATGTCTTCTTCTCTTATCTTCAGCTGATGGTACCCTGACCTTAAATCTATTTTTGAGAAATAACTTGCTCCTTTCAGTTGATCGAATAAGTCATCTATTCTCGGAAGAGGGTATCGGTTCTTTATTGTCAGCTTGTTTAGTTCCTGATAATCTATACACATGCGTAGGGTTCCATCCTTCTTTTTCACAAATAGCTCCGGGGAACCCCATGGAGAAGCACTTGGACCTATGAATCCCTTGTCAAGTAGTTCTTGAATTTTCAACATTAGTTCCTTCATCTCAAGAGGGGCGAGTCGGTACGGTGCCTTGGCCACTGGTGCAGCAAAGGTAGTAGATCTATCTGGAGCTCAACTTGTCGATTCGGGGGTAGTCCCAGTAAGTCTTCGGGAAACACTTCTGGATATTCAGAAGCCACTAGAATATCTTCAATCTTCTTCTCATCTTTAGCATTCATCACATAGACTATGAAATCTAGGCTTCCCTTCATAAGACTCTTGGTAGCTTTTAAATGGGATATCATAGTGTATAGCGTGTTACTTCTTTCGCCATGGACCGCTAACACCTTCCCGTTGCTCAAAGGTATCTTAAGTAGGCGTTCATCACATACGATTTTGACTCTATGCCTAGGTGGCATCCAGTACTCATCGTGAGGTAGACGTCTAGGTGGGGCAAGCATAGAAGGTGCTGGTGTCGGGGCTCTTGCATGTGGAGGTGAGGGAGGAGGCATCCTAAAAGAAACGGAAAGTCCTGGTCTAGCACTCTTCCTAGGTCGAGTGACAACACGGGCACCCCTATTCCCAATAGGTGGAATAAGCGAGTGGTTAGGAGTTACGACATGTGGTGAGTTGAGCATGTTCGGCTCCTAGCCAGTGATGTCGGGGATGAGTCTTCAGATGGCTCAGTGTCATCAGAGGTAGCGGATAGCCAGCCAGGGTGTCCGCATCTCTGCAAATATGCCTCATACTTAGTCTGTAGCTTCGCCCTCCTAAGGTTCCCAATGGGAGCAGTCTCATCAACAGGGCATGCAGGTGCTTCACCTCTGTCAGCCATAGTCTTGTTATCCTGTAAAAATTTTAATGAGTAATTTTGTTTCTCATAGCTCATGGTCATAATAATATTACTAGTAATAGTAGTGATGGCAGTAGTATCAGATATTCCAATAGTATCCATAACCAGAGGTATCAATGAGTAATAATATCAGATGTCATTATCTTCTTCAAATAATAACAGGCAAAGCGGTTTATCTTATGAAAACTTTTAGACCATTCAAAGAAATTTCAGAAATCATAAGTTTCAAACAAAGAAGGTCCAATCATTACCTAAAGGTCCATGCTGGAATTTACGCGTCCGGTAAATTCATTGTTACGTTGATCAAGTGTAATCATCAATTTACCCAACCCGATCATCCCAACACTTTCCCACAAGTACAGTCCTAAGGCATCTGGGTTGTAGCCAAGGGTCTACTATGGTAATCCCAACTTCTCTACAACCTTGGGCTCTATACCAATCTATCACACCCCGGGCCCAGGTAGGGTGGGACGTCACAGACTAGCAATAATATATGGCAGCAGAAATAAACCATCATAAGAGCTCAAAGGATAGAATATGACATGGCATAAAACATTATGAAAAATCCGAACTAGATACATGTCTAGCCCCATTACAAGTGTTTAAGTCATCAGTATAAATTGTTTCACCAATTGAAAATACAAACAGTTTGAAATTGTCCAATTGTTCTTAAGACCAAACGCGTTAAATTCCATGGGTCATGGTGCTAAGTCGGCAAGGTTCTCTAAACCAGCAAAACCTCCATCAAGGATTACCTTAAACATGCTCAAAATGAAAATTGTGTCAACTATAAAGTTAGTGAATTCAAGTGCTTAAAGTTTAAAAACAAAAGGATTCAATAAAATCCTCATTTGATTTAAAAGAAATCGTAGTTTAAATATCATGGGGGATCACATTCAACCCAACACTCAGTCTCAGCTAGCCTCTTCTAAAATCATGTTTTACTGGTTAATCCCTGAAGGAAAAACTATGCCCTAAACTAGTGTACCATACCTACCGGATGGTTCACCATAGTTTCTTATAAAAATCTGTCACATGCCACAAACGATCCCTCACGATTTTAGTGGGGTACCCTTCCTAAACGGAAGCCACTGTGTGTGGGGGATTCCCCAAATAGATCTGTCCATATAAAACAAGCGGTTCACACAAGAACTAATGATCGTGATATAACCATCAGTAGGTAACCACATATCCCACATACAAGCGTCAAGTAAATCACAGATATAGTTTAGTTATAACAGAGCATGCTTCATCCCAAAAACAGTAGTAAAAAGGGGATCACTAGAACTCACCTTAAGATTGAAACTAAAATTCTTCGTGTGCCGGGGAAGTCTCAAGCATAGCACCCTAGCATCAAAATTAAGTTGTAAGCTACTGGTTCTAAGCTTATATAATGTGTACTAGGTGTGCCAAGGATTTGGTTGTCAGATTCGGCTTTGATTCGTTAAGGTTTGTATAAAAGATTTCCTTTTATGGAAAGTCATGGTTTCTTATGTAATTAAGGATTTTTACACCATTAGATAATGATACAAGTTAAATAGAGTTTTTCAAGTGATTAGTAGCTTCACATGAGTCGGTTATGGAGTTTGGTAGAATTTTACAGTTTAGTCCCTCAAGTTTCAAAATTGACAATTTCTACCCCAAAGTTTGTTTTCTAGCATTAATTGACTTTTATGACCAAATATCAGGCTCTTGAAGTTAAGTAACTCATTTAAGTTAATTTTACCTCAAAATTTCAGAATGTAGGTCCGGGTTTAATATTCTTAAGTTTTACGTTAGGGGTTACGGTAAAACCGAAGGGTTTTAACGGTTATGTATGGATCTCCAGATTTGGAGTCTTAGACACTTAAATATTATTTTAAGGACATTTTTATAAGTTTCTAATCTGTTGAATATGAAATTTTAGCCTCTTATAGTTGAAAGCCTCGTTTTTACGTTTAATCTGTTAAAACACGTTTTTACCCGAATTTAACCGTTTAAAAGCTAGTTTGCCCAATTTTTCATTATGTTAGATTTTATAATCTTCAAATTACTGAAATATTATAATTTTTATAATTTCTTGGTTTAACCTTTTTATTTTCCAGATTTACCCTCAAACGTTACCCGGTTACGACTCGTTTTTAGTTAAAATCCCATTTTAAAATGTACTTTGACCATTTCGTCAACGAATCAGATCTATAACACTTTGTTAACCCTTTTTGAGCCTGTAATTCTCATTAAAAAAGTATAAAGTCTAAGATCTCTTATTTTTAAGTTGTTTCATCATGTTTCGGGTCCAGAAAATAACCAAAAATGCCTAGTTTTACCGTGACTTTTATTTCCAGCCATTAACCATACATTATACACTTAATATTACCCAAAAAACCTTCTGAAATCATGGTCCTAACTCATGGTTAAACCGTTCAACACAACAACAAGTTATCAATATGGAGATTATGCCATAATCGACCTTTACACATGTGTAAACCATCATTATTTGTGTTCAAACATTTCTAAAATCTTCTGTAACTTTCAAAACATGTTATTAATAGTCTCATGAGTCATTAACAAGCATATTACAAGCATGAGTTTCAGTGTATTACAAGACATAAGATTCAATGATGCCAAAATCACCCAAAAGAGGGTTTTCAAGGTATAAATCGTGTTCTACTCATAGAATAACTATCATATCAAGTAAGATACCTTCAAGGATGTTAGAATCTACACAATAACAAGGTGGTGGCAATAGGTTTCTGTTAGAACAAGATATGGTAAGGTTTTTAAGAGTAAAGTTAAGAAAACACAACTTATGCCTTGTTTAGGGTATGATGATGCTTACTCTTAATGTTGTTCAGGATTTGGTGAGTTTAGAGGGACTACATGAGCTGGAGAATCTCAAACAAAGGCTGGAGAGTCTCGATCATGCAAGAACCAAGCACCAAAGTTCCACGAAATGACTCCTTCTTGCTTGTTTTCAGCTTGGGCGAAGGTGGTGTGGTGTTCTTCTACGAATATGGGGCTGCAAGAGTGCTCAAAACCATGATGTGTGTGTGTTCAGCTGAAAGAAATGGAGAGAGAGAGTTGGGAGGAAGTGTGTGTGTTTGATTTTGCATGAATGAATAGTAGAGAGGAGGTGTGGTGGTGTGTAGTGGTGTAGAAGGGAGGAGATTGGTGGAGAGGGGGGCGGCTGAGTTTTGGAGGGTAGTGGGTGTTTTAGTATGAATTTTTATTATGGTTTGATAATATGTAGTGTTATTTTTTTATAGTGTAGTGTAGTGTTTTAGGTGGTAAGTTTTAGTTAGTTGATGTATTTTATGCATGATCATGCATGCATTAACCAAAAGTTTTAGGTGTTTACATAGGCAACGTTTTTAATTGTTTCAACAATGTTTTGATTCCTTTACAAGGGTGACTAATTGACTTTCCCAGATCACTTAACTTCTTTAAATTAAAGCTTGAACTTGCTAAAAGTCACTAATAAGTCACATAAAATAATAAAAATGATACCTATAGTAAATGATGATTATGAACTAATGATAATATTAGAATGAAACTAATATTAATATTAATAAGATGGGTAATGATGAAAGTAGATTAGGGTTAGAATTATGACCTATAGGTCGGTTGTCATAATTGGTAAATGGTAGTGATATTGAGGTGAGTGAAACTGAGTTTTCTGAATCAGAAGTTTTAAAACAAAATGACTCAAAATTTGACTTTGATGAGTGTGATGACTTGGGTGATTCTGATGAACATGATGAGAAATATGTTGATGGTTTGGGTAAGGGAAAGAATGTTTCATTTTTTACCGATTATGCCTAAAGTTCTTGAAGAAATCAAGCTACCTTATCCTCTAAAGCAAAGAAATAGGCTGAAGACAATTCACAAAAGGTTAGCTCAGATGAATGAAGTACTTCAATAGCACAACAAACAGCAAAAATCTCCATTAACAATAGCTGATGTTGTCAATGTCAAATCTACGGAAGAAATAAAAATCACTTCCGCAGAAAAGGCAAAGGAAAACACCATCAGGAGAACTTCTACGGAAGAAGAAACATGTTGATTTATCAACATCCATAGAAGATATATGGAAGCAAAAATCAGCTGAACCTACAATCATCAAGAAAGCCAAGCAACAAAAAGCTATGATTCCTAACCAAAAGAAATCGTCTGATGCTAAACAAGAACCCTTTGACGTTATGTCTGGGAGTGGAAAGGATTCAATAGTTGCCAAATTCGAAAAGGAATTGAAGGCACAAAATCAAACCAAGAAAAGGAAAGTGATTGAGTCTGAAGGTGAAGTAGAAGAAAGATACTTCAAGTGGTGTGATATACATAATCACAACATTAATGAATGCTACTTCAGCAGTTATTGCTCAATCTACAACATGAACAATCACATGACTTCTGATTGTTATTTTAATAAACATTATGCTATTTGTAACAAGAATAACCATTCTAGTCAGGAATATTATTTCAACAAAAAGAACAAAACAAAGAACACAAAGAAGCAACAATCTGAGAAGGTTGAATCAGACTCATAATCAAGTGACAGTCAAGAAGATTTGAAGCTTAAGAAGCAACAGCAAAAGCAAAATATGTCCAAAGCAAAGAAGCAACCATCTGCTAAGGATAAACCAAAGAAGAAGAAGGTGAAACAACAACCTCAACTCAAAACACCTCACAAGAAGGTAGAGTTGAAGGAGCAAAAAGCCAATGATTATGAAACAATTTTTGAGAATTTTGAAATGGGTACTTCAATACCATAATCAAAATCAAAGGATGGTGAAACATTTTTCAATCTAGATTCATCATCAAATTTAAAACAGAAGAAAAACAAAGACAAGATGAAAGAAGAAGTAATTGTAAAACAGGAACGAAGTGTTTCAAGCGTATCTTCACCAGAATCATCCACACCACAAATAAAACATAATGAATCAATTGATTTTAAAATCAAACCTGAATCATCAAGACTCATACATGAAGGAATAACAATTTTAGACACAAGTGGTCAGCCCAGGATCATTAAGGCTTAGATTCCACATGCTAATTGATTTCATTATTTATGCTGGAACATCCTTGGAGGACTGACAACAAGTGGTATGTTGATAGTGGATGTTCTAGACATATGACAGGCAACCATTCTCTACTCCATGACTTCAAACATAAAAATGCTTCATATGTGGCATTTGGTGGGGATAAGAAGGGAGGTAAAATTATTGGTGAAGGAATAGTAACAAATGGTGTACTCAAGTTTGAGAAAGTAAATTATTGTGAAATTTTTGCAATACAATTTACTCAGTTTTCTCAAAGTTATGATCAAAACTATACCACTTTATTTGATAACGGTTACTATTACATTCTTAGGCCAGGTCTTCAAATTCTAGAAGACTGAATCCTTCTTAAAGCACCAAGAAAAGGCAACAAATATGTTTTGGATATGAACAACACATCTATAACAAGCAAGAAAACCTGCCTGATTTCTAAGTCTTCAGAAGATGAATCTCAACTGTGGCATAGAAGGATGGCTTATTCCAACAAGAAGAACATAAACAAGCTGGACAAAAATGACGTAATCATTGGCCTACCATAAAAACATTTTTAATGTTCTAATCATTGTTCATCATGCTATAAAGGAAAACAACATAGAGTGTCTCATAAATCCAAAACAATCAACACAAATACAACATCACTCAAAATGCTTCACATGGATCTTTTTTGTCCAACCAATGTGATGAGCATTGGAAAGAGGCTATATTGTTTGGTGATTGTTGATGATTTCACTAAATTGACATGGGTCTTTTTCTTAAAACAGAAAAGTGGAAACATCAGATACATTAATGGAGTTTATCACAAAGCTTGAAAATTAACATGATTTTAAAATCAAAATTTTAAGAAGTGATAATGGGTCTGAATTTGTTAATCATGTCTTAGATTCCTTTTGCAAGAACAAAGGATAGCAAGACAATTCAGTGCACTAAGAACTCCACAACAAAATGGAGTTGTTGAAAGAAGAAACAGAACTCTCATGGAAGCAGCAAGAACAATGCTAGCTGATTCACAACTACCAATCACTTTTTGGGTATAACTAGTGACCACAACATACAATGTTCAAAACAGAACATTAATTATCAAAGAACATAACAAAACACCATATGAGCTTTTATTTAAAAGAAAACTTTTTATAGGATATCTTAGAGCTTTTGGGTGTCATGTGTCTATTTTTAACACAAAAGATAAATTAGGATAGTTTTTTGAAAAAGCCTATGATGGTTTCTTTGTTGGTTATTCATCAACATCTAAATCATATAGAGTCCACATTCCACATCAACACATTATAGAAGAAACATCTAATGTATATTTTGATGAATCCTTATTTCTAACATCTGTTAAAGTATCATCATGGTTGTTTAATATTGATGCATTAACAAATTCATCTAACACTGGTTATTTGAATGTTGTAGGTTTTATGGATACATGCTATCCTTATGTACCTCCACACATGAGTGAAGTGCCATTGACTGCTGATCCTCCAAGACCACATTCTCACACCTCAAGTGTTGCTGATCCTGGCGTTTCATCTTAAACAAGCAATGAATAGACTAATGGAAGTGATATTTCAATTTGTAAAGAGATGAACAAAGCATCAGCAGGAGTTATGCATACGCAAACGTTATTACTGCATCCGGAGGAATGAACACTGCATCCGCAGATGTTCTTTTAACATCAGCAGATATTCCATTTACTTCCGGAGGTGCTTCATTTTCTTCAAAGAGCAACACAACAGCAATTCCTCAAACAATATCCGTATATGTTCCTGTACCTCCTACGGAAGTTATTCCTACATCTGCTGATACACAAGAGCATGAAGATGGTTATTATTCAGCTTCAGAAGATCATAATGATGAATAATTTGACTATTTTGTTGATTCTCCATTTCAGCTGGATCCATCGCCATCAACCAACTTGACCAACTTGGAATCATCCATTCTAGTTGCAGCAATACCAACATCTAAAATTCATAAGAATCATCCAATAAACAACATCATTCGTTATCTTAATAAAGGAACCATAAGAAGCCAAGGAGGGACAACCAAAATTTGTCTTTTTTCTTGTTTTTTGTCATAAGTGGTTCCTCCCAGCATCACTGCTGCAATAAAAGACAACAGCTGGATTGAAGCTATGCAAGAAGAGCTTCAACAATTTAGAAAGCAGAAAGTTTGGAATCTTGTTGATCTTCCTAAAGGCCAATATCCAATTGGCATAAGGTGGCTTTTCAAGAACAAACTTGATGATAGAGGTGTCATAGTAAGAAACAAAGCAAGGCTGAAATCCCAAGGCCATAGACAAGAAGAAGGGATAGACTATGATGAAGTCTTTGCACAAGTTGATAGGATTGAAGCAATTAGAGTCTTCTTAGCCTATGCTTCATACAAGAAGTTCACAGTTTATCAAATGGATCTAAACTGTGCATTATTATATGGTAGAATTGATGAAGAAGTCTATGTTGCCCAACCACCAGGATTTGAAGATCCTGATTACCCACACAGGGCATACAAGCTTGACAAAGCTTTGTATAGTCTTTATCAGACACGAAGAAAGTTGTATGAAACATTATCTACATTCTTACTCAAGCATGGACACAAAAGGGGAACAACTGATGAGACTCTCTTCCTCAAGCATGAATATCAGGATCTCTTGATTGTCCAAATCTTTGTTGATGACATTGTTTTTGGATCAACAAACAGGAGATTATATGAAAGCTTTGAAAGTTTGATGAAATCTGAATTTCAGATGAGTTCCATGGGAGAACTAACATTCTTCCTAGGTTTACAAGTTCATTAGAAACCATATGGCCTATACATCAATCAGGAGAAGTGTGTCCACCAAATCTTCAAGAAGTATAATCTTGCTGATACTTCTTTATGCAAAATACCAGCCTCAACAATAGATAAGATTATACCTGATCCTACAAGGAAGTCAGTTGATCAAAGATTATATAGATCAGTGATAGGATCTTTAATATATCTAACTGCTAGTAGACTTGATATAATGTTTGCTGTGTGTGTTTGCGCTTGGTACCAATCAGGTCTAAAAGAGTCATATTTGAATGAAGTTAAGAGGATTTTCAGATATCTTAAAGGGAAGCCAGCCCTTGGATTTTGGTATCCTAGAGAAGGATACTTTACTCTCTACTCATATTCTAATAGTGACTTTGGAGGATGCAACAACTATAGGAAATCCATAACTGGTGGATGTCAATTCATAGGACCAAGGCTTGTTTCTTAGCAGTGCAAAAAACAAAAAAATGTATCAGTATCTACAACTGAGGCTGAGTACATAGTTGCTTCAGCTGGTTGCTCTCAAGTATTATGGTTGCAAAACCAATTACTTGATTATGGTTACAATTTTCTTCAAACACCAATTTACATAGATAACTCAACTGCTATGTTCATCATTGCTAATCTAGTGCAACATAGTAAAACAAAGCATATAGAAATCAGATATCATTTTCTAAGAGACTTCTCAGAAAAAGGTTTGATCAAGTTGTTCAAAGTGGATACAAAAGATCAGCTTGCTGACTTAATCACTAAAGTATTTGATTCAGTAAGATTTAATTTCTTAATTGAATTATTAGGCGTGTTCAACTTAGATTAGCAATCATCATAAAGAAAAGCATGATCTGTTCCATCATCAATATGAAAAACACAAAAACATTTACAAAACATATAAAAATACAAAATGATTTTCTTATTAATCAGTTTTTGCTTTGTATAGCTTTTATTTTCGGGAAATGATAGTACACTTTGACTTTGTTTACTTTCCAAAATTTAACTTATAATAAGACTGATTAGAAGTGATTTGATATATATGAGTAGGTTTAGCTTGAGTAGAATATCAACCAATTCATGCTTAACATAATGACTAGATGATTAAATGTGGTCAATTCCATTTTGAAGAACAAGCAAGCGAGTCTTATCCTGATGTGATCAATTCACTCACCTAAACACTAAACTCATATACTCTCTATTTTGCGTAAGCTAAGACCTGAGTTTATGATCTCCTTTGGATTACATAGTAAATATCCGGTGAAGTTGATAATGATCATCATCATCCCTTTGTTTTATGTTAACAAAGACCTGGGCTATAGGCACCATTGTTTTACGTCTGTAAAGACCTGGTGACCTGATGATGATCATCTACAAGCTTTAAAAGAATCCAATGCGATCAACTCTATATTAACTTAAAGAGCTTATCAATCAGTCAGCATAAATAAGATTTCACATAAATCTTAAGATAGAGTTTATGCTATAAGGAATATAGTTTTAAATTGTGAAAAAGTGATGAAATTATTCATTATCGGAGGACAAACTCTAATGTGGAATCCATTTTTGTCCATCTTTAATCAACATCTAAACATGATAATCAGCATGGCTAGTTGAACATATATTCTTGTTTGAACTTAAGTGGATCAACATCCTTACAATCAACTATAGATTTATGTCTTCAAATATTCAACAAAAATACATCATAAAGTTGCTTAGTGTCATAGTATGATCACATGTTATGAATTTAATGCTTGTATACATTTTTAGATTATGTTTAATCTTAGTTAGTTTAAACAAGATGGACAAATAAGCGCCTTTCATGCTATTCTCTACATAAATTTCTGATAAATTCCTCAGTTCATGATTAATCATAAATTTAGGGGGAGTAGTAATCAGTATGAAAAGTAAGTTTATCATAATTTAAATGAAGAAAAATGGAACTTGAGTACTAAGTTGGCTACAGGATATCTGAAATTCCTAATTAAATTAATTCCTTGCACAAATTTCCATGAAACAAGGTCCTACTGCAACAATGATCCTAACCTAATGTTAGAATCATACAAACAAATAAGTGACAAACTGTTCTTTAGTAGAAGTTACATTGTGACTTAAATCAACAAGGTTATATTAAACCTTTCGTAGATTGGTAATCTGCGGATAGGTTGACATTTTAAGAAGTATTAATATTTTTCATGGATCGGTAACCTATAGAAAAAAATTATACTTCTGTAGATTTAAATCAGCAATGTTAGTTTTTTGATGTTAGTCATCTGTAGATGTTCTATGAAAGAATTAACTTCCTACGGAAGAATTAATAACTACGGAACAATAAGTAACCACGGAAGAGTAATAAGGATTGAGGGTCCCATAACATTAAGTAGATTTTTAAATATTCTGAAGTTTGTATAAATGATAAGCTTGACCGTTGTCATTTTTCATTCACTTTTTCACACCACCTTTTAGACCTAGAAAAATGTTCTTCATACCTTTAAACCTCTGTCTGCCAACATTCAAATTGCCCACATGTAACAACAAATCATATTGATGCTTGATTTTAGTTTATCTTCTGAACTACATTGTTAAGGTAAATCATATGATAAAACAACATAAATCAACTGATCGATTCTTCAAAATATCATAGAAACTTTTCGATTTCTTAGGTTTAAATGTTGAATCATCATTGTGTTCTAATCTTCTTCTATTCTGTGCAGATAGAAAACCGATTCGCCAAAGAGCACAATGTGTGTGCATTCCTAAATGCTAATGACCCTGTCTCCAAAGGATGCAAAGACATTATCAACTATTTGCATAGACCAAGATTGTTCTATGCACTATCAGCTGATCCGGTAATCTATCAATCACATATGATAGATTTTTGGAACTCTGCAAGAATAGAAGAGGAGAATGATGAGAGAGTGATTCTTGCCACAATCCAAAATGAAAAATTAAGGGTAGATGAACAGACAATCAGGAGGGTATAAGAATTGGGAGAATAAGAAGAAGGTCATCCTGATGTATTCGATCATGATTACATTCAAAGGGTATTTGACCTAATAGGTTATGATGGTTATTACCGAAATGGTGAAATAAAAAAGGGGAGACTATGCAAATGATTCTGATTCCTTTGTCATACTTATCTGAAATGTATGTCAAATAGGAAGTCAAGATTGGATTGATTTTCTAGGCATATCTTATCAGGAATTATTGGGATATTTGAAGGAAGGAGATACAATTACTCAAAATATATTCTTGGATGTTTGTGTGATCAGATTAAAGTTCAGGAAGCTAACAAATTGTTCTTGTATCCGAGATTTCATTAGCTCATCATTAATGATGTCTTGCCAATAATAGAAAAGAAAGGAGATATCTTTATGCATGCACATCTAGGAAGGTCTGTATTGAGCAAGATTAGTGGGAAATATGAAGGTGCTGATATACCTATGTTTGCTCATGTCATAGATGAAAACGCAGATATCCCAGCAGCACTTGTTTATGATTAGCATCAACAAGAAGAAGAACAAGCTGAATCTCCTGCACCAACTGAGCAAGCATCTTACTCTCCACTACCATCTCTTACTCACCAATCATTACATCCATCTCCTACCCACCAACAACCATTATCTCCAGTCCAAACCCACTCACCATCAAGTCATATAAAGAACCAATTTCTCATTCCTAATCCCCAAATTCAATAAACACTGCTACCACTAAACAAATATCATCAGCCAGTGAACACTCCCAACCCATTTCACTTTCCTCATATAAATCATCTCCAACCACTAAAGCAACAGAAGCCATTTCACCAAAAGTCAATTCCCCATATCCTTATCAAGAACATTCATAAATTCAAACCCCTCATTCATTGAAGCAATATTAACCTCAACAATCCTTGTTCCTACTAAAGTGTTTGACTTTGAAGAAGATCATGATGATGTTCAAGTAGAAGTAATAGAAGAAGTATGCTTAGAGGTTGAGGGGGAAAAAGACCAAGAAGTAGAACAAGATCAAATTGAGTGTGGAGATGAGTTTGTAGACATAATAGCGTATCATGAGGATGACTTAAAGGAAGAAGAAATTGGTGTTAGCAAAAGTTTTCTTGTTGCTAAATATAACAATGTCATCCTCAAAATGTAAGGCCCCGTTCCCAGGATGCTTACTGCTGGTTGATCATCGCACATAAAACATACATTCCCATTTATCTTAAGTAAACATTGTAGCGGAAACATTCAAAAATGACATTTCATTTCATTATAAAGGCTTTTGCAAAATAATACATCGTTAATCAGTTACAAAATACATTGTTGCATTACATCACATAAGCATTATATGAATGGATGCCATCCAAAATAGTTGAGTAGCTGCCCCGTGCCATCCTCAGCAACCATTACCTGCCAACTGGAAACACATAAAAGTCAGTGTTGCTGAGTGAGTTCTGGTTTGCCACTAAAACATACTTTTCTTTCATTAAAACTGTTCTTTACTTTCATGCGATCATACATCATACGTATACATAGATAATATCATTATTATCTTCATCATTCATTCTTTCATTCATTCATTTTTTAACTTTTGTTCATTCATCGTACGTTCTTATCATTCATATTCTTTCATCATTACCTCTTTCCTTTGCATCAACCCATAACCTTACCCTTCTGTTTCCTAGTACTGGACCTAGGCCTATCACAGACCTTCTATAACAGTGCACCACACCTCTGGCCACAGTACCTAAGGTAAAGTTTAGGTGTACCATTGCCATGTGCAATACCCTTCTGTTCCTGGTACTGGACCTAGGTCTATCATAGACCTTCTATAATGGTGCACCGCACCTCTCACCACAGTACCTAAGGTATGCAGCAATGGTTCTATACCAATGGTCAATCACAAGGAAAGACCCCTATGTGCATCCTCCTAGGGTAGCGAACCCACACACCGTTAGGCTAACACCTTTCAATGGCGTATCCCTTCCGAGTCTGTTGCCACAGCAGGGTCGCTCACCTTATACTTTTGCTTGCAAGCGTTTCATTCGTTTCTTTATTCATTAATACATGCATTCATTCATCATGTTCCTCTTTCATTATCTTCCACTTTACGTTACATAATACTTTCGTTTCATTCATTAACATAACACGTAAACCCACGGGAAAGATAAACATACGTCATGATAAGGAACATCAACATACACAGTAGCATCATCATACATGGCATCATCTTAACTACATAACATACGTCATGCACAAACATGCAACATCATCATGCCCAACATACCCTCTAAGACCCCAACAGTCATCTTACTTGAACTTACGGGAACTTCCACGTCAAAACTTACATCTGCCCTTTCCCCCGAAAGTCAGAAATTAAACTACGCATTTCCTTGGGTACACCAGCCCTATTTGGGCGTATGGGCACCCTTCAGTCGCAGGGCCTCCCATGTTACTGAACATCATGCGAATGGACCAATGCGGATGAACACAAATGTGGATGAACACCCAAATCATGCGAATGGACCTCATGCGGATAAACACCAATGTGGGTGAGCACTTATGCGAATGCGCCCTCAGTCGTATGACTTCCCATGCGACTGGACCCCAATCTTGCGAATGAATCTCAATCGTGTGAATGAACTCTAATCGCACTTCATTCGGCCGTATGGCCTCCAGTCGGTCACCCAGCCCTAGCCGATACAGAATGCAGTTCATCCCGAACACAATTTGCCATTTTCGACCTCCAAGCTCATCGAAACCCATTCTAAGCCCAAATCAACCATCCTAAACCTTAGGAATGCATACCACAACACCATTCAAGCACACACAAGCCCGGAAACAAACTCCAAACGCATCACACGCAAGCACATTCAAATGGGTTAAACACACACATACACATAAAACGGTTTTTCAGATGTATTCCAACCCCAAATCAGTTGAAAACATGTAAAAGAGGGGTCCTAGAACTCACACAAACAACACCAAGAAGTAGAGCTTCGATTTGACCCGCTACACAAAACAAACAAAAGATTGGAGTGATTACGAGAATTGAAGGGGATTTTGAAAGAAAAAGATGAGAATCTGGCCCAATAAGAAGCTGCACTCAAAAGATTGAGAGAAGATGCAGTAACCAATATTGAAGTGATAGATGGTCTGCACCAATTGGTGAGAGAACTAAAAGGGTCTATTAAAAGGGAAAAGATAGGAAAAGAGCAGCTTGTTTGAGAGATAAACAACGCCAAAAATACTATCTCTAAATTAGCTAATCTTCTGAAAGCAAAAGATGAGGAGATAGATGCATTGATGTGTGCTAGATTATACTAAATTAAACTAACAAATAAAACTCTAACTAGAAACTAAAAAGCTTTAAATTTATAAAACTAAGACTCGATCCTAAGCAACACAACCGGCAGTGTACCGGTCGACTGCAGAATAGCTTTTAAGTCCGAGTTATCGAACCCAAAGACTTCTGTATGGAAAACGAAAATTAAACTTACCGAAGACTCGACTAAAAATACTAAGCGAAAGTAAAACAGGGGGTTTGTTTTTAAATTGCTTTAGAAGGAAATGAAAACAAGACAGACACAGGGAAAAAACTAGAATTAAGTTCAGATGATCAAAAACACTACCTAGGCAGAATCCTA